>JAQZBX010051835.1:0-19277 GCA_029593785.1 Cabassous unicinctus | reverse complement strand
ACAACAACAACAACAAAAAAAAACCCACAAACAAAAAACAAAAACTTAACTACAAAACAATGGTAATCAAGACAGTGTGGTACTGGAACAGAAGTAAAGGTAAATAGATCAATGGGATAGAGTTGAGAGTCCAGAAATAAACCCATACATCTAGAGACAAATTATTTTTGACATGGGTACCAAGACCATTCAAAGGGGGAAAGAATAGCCTTTGAAAAGGTGTTGAAACACCTGGTGGTTGAGCGCTGGGTCAAGTGGAGAGCCACATGCAAAAGAATGAAGTTGGACCCTTACCTCAAACAAACATTAACTCAAAACAGATCAAAGATCTAAATGCACAAGCTAAAACACTAAAACTTTTAGAAGAAAACTGAGGGGTAAATCTTCATGACCTTGGATCTGGCAAAGGATTCATAGACATGACACCAAAAACACAAACAGCAAAATAGATAAAATGAACTTCATTAAAATTAAAAACCTTCATGTTTCAAAAGACTGTGAAAAAGTGAAAAGGCAATCAAAAGAACAGAGAAAATATTTGTAAGTCACGCATCTGAGAAGGATCATGATCACTCGCCCACTTTTTAGCCCCTCATCAATACTTAATCCATTCGACAAATATCAATCTGCACTGTAACTAGTAGCTTTTTCCTAAAGTGTTTCCTCTGTAATAGTCTTTTCTCCATCATATTTCTATTCAACAGAGGCTATCACCTACTGTCTACATAGACCCACAGTTGAACAAATGATACAAAAAAAATTTTTTTAATGTAGGTTCGCTTGCTTGTGGTGGGTTTTGGCAGAGCACCTTTTAAAAAGTAATTTGTCTAATTAAGATATGTATATATGTTTCAATATCTCTCAGAAACAAAAAGTTGAATGAAAAAGGTAAGTTACAGAAACACATGCAAAGTAATACCACTATATGTGAATTTTAAAACACATGAAGGGAAGCGGGTGTGGCTCAATCGATAGAGCTCCCGTTTACCATGCGGGAGGCCCCGGGTTCACTTCCCGGGGCTCCTTGTGAGAGCAGGCTGGCCCGCGCGGGGCGGTGGGCTGATGCAGCGGGACCTCACAGCAAGGGGGAGATAAGCAGACAGAGAAGAAACACACAGCGAATGGACACAGCAAGCACAAGCAGCAAGGGGGGGATAAATAAATAAATAAATCTTTAAAATAAAAAAAATAAAAATAAAAATAAAACACAAGAAACAGTACTATGTGTTGTTTCTGGATGCATATATATATGAAGGGATAGTCCTTAAAATGGATGGCAGGATGCACTGAACTTACTCATGCTGATGGTTGCTTCTGGGGAGGAAGGGGCAAGAAGAGCCAGGGAAGGTACAGAGGAAGCTTCAGCAGTAGCTAAAATGTTTTATTTCTTGTAAAAAGAAATATTCAAAGCAAATAAGACAAATTATAATAGCTGTTCAATCTGGGTAATTGGCACATGGGTGGTTGCTATATTAATCTATGCTTTTCACTATTTAAAAATTTTTTTTCCTTAAAAAATGTTTCAGCTTAATGGAAAAAAACAGTAAAGGATAAAGGCAACAAGAACAATAAAAATCTACCTAAAATAACAGAAATCACCACTGTCAAGATTTATTGGTATATGTGCCGCCTATCGATGTTATTCATCTATATTTCTAAATGTAGTTTAAACACAACTGGATAAACTTATTTTGTGATACCTAAGTCACCTGCCATCATCTGAGTTGTTTGCCTTTGCCTGGTGTCAAACAGCAGGTTTTATTATCAAATTGAACTTATTCCTACCCCCTTTTGCTGTTTGAGCTTCTGGTTTATAAAACTGCCTTCTACAAAAGATCTATTGTGTAGAGTGTAAATATTTAATTTAATCCACATCCACTTAGGTGTTGCTGGTACATATTTCTCATTTATATTTCACCGTGTTTCATAATGCCACATTCATCTGCCAAAATTCACTCCATTCAGTTTAGGGAGAAAAAAAAAAACAAAAGTTTTTTTTGGTGTTCTGTAGGTACCAAACATTCAGGTGATCCACTTAATTTTTCTTTTTTATCTTGTTGGTTTAGAATTGTATATGGATTCTTTCACCTCCATAACAGAAAAGGGTATTTTTTTTTTCTCTCTCTCCACCCTTCTACTGTCCAACACCTACTTCTTTTAGTTTGAGTTCAAATTCTGGAGATCTTTCAACACTTAACCAGGCAAGAAATCTGGATGCAGTGTCTAATAGCTAGAAAAGCCTCCTGAAAGTCTAGAACTACACTGTCCGAGACAGTCATGGCTAGCCAACATCATCACTTATGTTTAGATTTGTTAGAATTAAATGAGATTAAAAAAAAAAAAATCAAGTTCTCAGTCACACCAGGCACATTTCAAGGACTTAGTCACATTTGGTTAGTGGCTCCTGTGTTGGACAGCTCAGCTATGGGACATGTCCAACATCCCCGAGGGCGCTAGAACATGGTCTAGAATTATATGACAGCAACTTTGATTGCTTGATGGACTTTCCAAATGTACCACTCCCCTCTTCCCAGCTTTGAAAAACATCTCCTGGTCCGACTCTGGACAGAGAAACTGTGGGTGAAACATGAATCCAAAGAAACATTCAGACTTCCATTCTGGCTTGCACCTTTGAACTGTTGTGAGAGCTTCAGATAAAGGTGGATCCACCCAGCTGAGGCTCCTCGTGATATTTATTTGTGAAAGACAGAGTTTAAATATTTGAGGCAAATGTAGTAGATAATCACATTTCATCCTTAGGCAAACATGTAATTACTCCGACTATCTGCTTACCTTCTAGAAAACAGACTAATATCAACCAATAGGTGCAGAGTATAGAGAGCAGGAAACTGACCAATAGGTATCAAGTGACTTCAAAAGGTCAATTGAGAATGGTCACATCTCAGAATGACTCTTGTTTTTGTAGCGGATGTGCTTTCTGACAGACAGGGCAACATCTGATCATCTTTGAATTTGGGAAAAATAATTAGCAAATGAAATTTCTGGCAAATATGTCTGTGTAAAACTCACAAGAAGATTTCACTCCATTTGGCATGAGCTCATCAAGTTTACTATTATTAAAAATTTTCGTTGGTTTTTATCCTCCCTCTGGATTTTTTCATTTGGCTTTTACAGAGGTGGGTGCTATGGCTATTCTAGAATAACTTGATAGACAACTTATACTTTAAATCCCCACATTTTGTTAGAACATCTATAAAGTGTTTATTATTTCAATTAATAAACCTATATCCTTTGCAATAATTGCCTTGGGGCAGGAACACAACCTTAAAAACACTTAGTAAGTTATGTTAAACTGTAAAAGCCTCAGCAGACGACAAATGTGTGCTTTAGGCATTAACCATTTTAAATCAGTTTAAAGCAGCTTTCACAAAATACTCTTTCCTACGGAGAGGCCAGCCAAAGAATGACAAACCTAGTTAGGACTGGGCAGGGTATTTTATGGTCCACGGTGATAAGGCCCCTGATGGTCGGTCTCAGGTCTCTCTTCTGGGGATGGAAATTGGGAACTGTCCACAGACGTGCCCTAGCAGATCTCCAGTTGACGCCGCAACACAGAGGGAGAGCAGCAGTAGCCAGATAATCAAATCTCAACCCACTTAGGTCCTTCATAGCCCGTGGTTGACACTTAAAATTCTCCTTAGAAATATGGTGATGCATGGGAAAAATACAACTAATGTAACTTATAGACTATAGTTAGTACTATTGTATTATTTTTATAGCAGAGCAAAGGTACTATATCAATGCTAAAGGTAAAAAAAAGAATATGGGATTTAGTTTCATGAGATATGAATACGATCAAGCATTTTTTTGTTTTGTTTTGTTTTGTTTTTCCCCTGACTTTCTCCATTAACGAGGAAACCTTGGTCATGTCATTTAACCAATCTGTGCTCATTTATTTATCTTTCTGAGCACTGGAGAAACAATTGAGTTTGTTTTTAGGATTAAATAAGATAAATGTGCCTGGGCAGGATTTTTTCAAGTAATGCTTCCATAATTTTTTAAACTGCCTTTTGTCTGTTATTTTATTTTCTGAAGTTGAAATAAGTTTACTTAAAAATATATAGAGATATATTCTCCTTAGAAGCAAATTGGCATCTTGTCCAAGCCCTCCAAGACAAGTGCAATTTCAGAGTTTCAGAGATAGGGAAAGAAATCAGATGAGTTTTAATTTAGTCTCGTGAGTCTTCCTTTGAAGGTGAGGCAAATGTTAGCCCCGTGAGCTGCCACCGACGACTTCTCCTCAACTCACTGGAGGCTAATCATCACTCCCAGCGCCTCTTTGCATGAGAAATAATGAGCTTGGAAAGAGGATCTGAAAAGGCTCTTTGATTTTAATCAGCCACACAGAGTCACTGGTTACAAATAATCCCTCTTTTTGTTGGCATATGATTTTAAAGCAGGGCTTAGACCACTTGTGTAAGAATCACCACATGCTTATGAAAAGCATATTCCTACCTGCATCTAAGACCCAGGAAATCAGAAATTTTGGAAGAGTAGTGTCAGGAATCTGCATAAACTCTCTTCCTTGATTCTTATGCACATTAAAACTTATGATTAAACTGATGGAAGATTAAAAGATTTTACATGGCTTTTATGATGAAGGACCAAGCTGAGTCAGAAATCTAAATTTCATCTCAATCTCTGGATGAGAGCAAAGAAAAATTAATGATTAAAAAAATAACTTGGGACAAAAAGCAGTAGAGGTAGAAGCATTTTAAAGCTGTAAGTACTTTTAAAGCATCTTTGTGATTATATTCCCTTCCCTCATTTTTCAAGCTAGTTCCAATTTCAAATATCCTGTTCTATTTGTTCAAGACCATCAACAAGTTGTTCATCTTCTCTTTAATTCCATTTTCTCATCTATATTGCCACTAATGTTTTTGTAAAGATGTATAAAATGAGATTATATTTGTGAAAGCAGTTTGCAAACTATGAAGTGCTTTACAAACATTATTAAGTCCAAGAAATAGGGAATGATATTATTCTTTCATTGACTAATTCTTTGTCATGTTGGAAAAATCAGTTACTAACTTAATCTTCTCTTCTGTAATTTAGGCCATGTCTTTGTCTTCCTGGTTCAGTATGGTTACTGAGCCATACTGTGACACAACTGATTCATTCATTGTTTGTCTTTGCAATTGAGTTAACCACATGGTAATTTACACTGATTATGGAGATACTGAGATAAGATGTGCTCCTTAGATTCTTCATAAGTATAGATACAATTTAAATCACGCATCTCTTTCACTGTTGTCTCACCATGTGCTTCTTTTCTGTTGTTCATTTAGAAGTATCTAGTTAGCTTTTTTAATAGTTAATACATTTATAAGAATCAAAAACCAAAAAGTATAATAATTATAACGTAAATTCTCTTTACTTATCCATCCTGTTCCCATCTACACAACCATTGTTAGTGATTTCTTGTGTATATGTCCAGAGATTTTATTTTATGTGTAAGCAAGCAGAAAAATAGATGCATTTTTTTTTAACATGAGGGTAGCATGTGATAGACACTATTCTGCCTCTTGCTTTCTTCACTTAACAATATATCTTGGAGATGTTTCCATAAAAGATTTCCCCCTATCTTTTTTATAGCTGCAGTGAATTCCATTGTATGGCTGGGCCATAATTCATTTAACCAGTCTTATGCTGATGAATGTTTTTAGATAGATTCCAATATTTTGTAGTATATATAATGTTGTAGTGAATAAACTTGAAGATTTATTATTTCCCATTTGTGCGAGTGTATCTGTAGGATAAATTCCATATGGCTTATTTTCTAGCCTCTGAATGTTTTGGTTGATTTTTTGGGACTCCTCCCAAATTCTACACATCTTTCTTCAATTAAAGAAACCAAAATTGTACACAATACTGCCTTATGCTGAATATGCTTTTCTCTCTTTTGTTCTTGCAAATCAGATGTGCCAGAGCTGTAAACTAGTTATTTAAAATGACCTAACAACTGTTCTAAAAATAGTTTATTTTTTAAAAATGACCTAATATTGCTGAAGGATATAAAATATTGAGAACCTGATTTCTTGCTATATTGTTACATGAAAAAACTTGTAGGCTTCTTTTTCTCTTTTATACATGTTCTGCGTTTTTGTTCTCATCTTTTTTTTTTTTTTTTAGGTACCGGGGGCCAGGGATTGAAACTGGGACCTTGTATATGGGAAGCCGGCACTCGACCACGGAGCCACATTGGCTTCCCTGAGTTGTTTCTTTATTGTTTGTTTTGCTTGTTGTTTTGTTTTTGTTTTTTCAAGAGGCACCAGAAACTGAACCCAGGATCTCCTATGTGGGAGGTGGGAGCTTAACTGCTTGAGCCACATCCGCTCCCTGGTTCTCATCTTGATGGAGGTTGATTAAGGCCGAGGCTGCCCAAATATTCAACAATACAAGAAACTATGAACAAGGGGTGGAATGGGAAAGTATTATTTTAACAGTCAAATAGGCATGACAACTGCTCTCCAGTTCATTGAACTTGCCCAGGACAACTAACAAAAGGATGATGATGGACAACACCTATCCAAAAAAACAGAGTATCTATAAATGCAAGCAAGATCTAAGCCCTCTCTCAATCAGAAACGGAGTGGGCATCACCATCCCCAAATCCTCAAGGTTGGGGAATGAACAATGGATTAAAGTAGATATTATTATTCTAATCTAGCAATGGAAAAACTTGTATCATTAATGTGAAGGCAGTGGCCCCCGGAGGTTCTGGGGGGAGGGAGAGGGAAGAATAGGTGTAATATGGGGGCATTTTTGGGACATTGGAATTGTACTGCATGACATTGCAATGATGAATACAGGCCATTGTATAGTTTGTCAAAACTTATAAAATTGTGTGGAGCAACACGTAAACTATAATGTAAACTATAGACCATGGTTGGTAGAAATGCTTCAATATGTGTTCATCAATTATAATAAATGTTCCACACTAATGAAAGATGTTGTTAATGTGGGGAAGAGGGTTGGGGTATATGGGAATCCCCTATATTTTTGATGTAACATTTATGTAATCTAAAGCTTCTTAAAAAAAAAAAAAACAACAACCCAAAAAGTGTGTGACAGCTAAATATCCTGATTTAAAATATTTCATCTCATTTTCTGATCATATGTCTCAGTTTTATCCTTAAAAGATAAAACCACTATACAAATATGGGGTATCTTTAGCCCAGGAATTTGATAGCATTTACAGGAATTTGAGAATTTCCAGTGTTCCTTAATGCTGATTATTGCCCAATGGTTCAGTGACTTAGAGGGGGAGTGGCTGTGGCTCAAGCAATTGGGTGCCCACCTCCCACATGGGAGGTCCCAGGTTCCATTCACGGTGCCTCCTAAAGAAGCCGAGCAAGATAACGAGCAGACAGACAAGGGAGCCATCTCGAGGGGGATAAGAAAAACAACAACAAAAGTGACTGAGAGGCAGGGGGAAATTACTAAATCGAAGGAGAGTTTGAGGTGTTTATTAAGCATACACAAGTCAATTGGCACTGGATTAGCCTCTGGTAAGCAGTGGAACTCAAATAATGGAATTTCACAAATAACCCCCAAAGTTTACTCTAATTATCTCACCATGATTTTCTCCATGTATTTCTTAATTGTCCCTTTCTATCCTCTCCTTACTCTTCCACCTCCTTTTGCCAGAGGCATTCAAGCAGAGGTAAAATGGATTGTTTCTTAGCTGCTCTTTCATCTCCTCAAGGTAGTGGTTAAAAAGAGGGTCACCAATTTGAGGAGCTGAGTCAGAGGTCTTGGATAACATATAAAGTAGATGGATGGTTGAGAGCTGGTTTTGATTTCAATCAGACACCTTTGAACTTACATGAGAATTAACACCCATGTCACAGCTGAGCAATAGAAAACAACAGAACTCAGGATCGAACACCCACAACATTTTTATAAAGAATTAATCAAATTGGCATACAGATGAGGAATCGGGTAGAAGGCCATTCTCCACCTATTCTGGAAGGCCAGACACCCTTCGAACTGCCGGCATCCTTTGTCACTGGAAGTTCAACCTCCCAGATATTGAAAGCTTCAACCTTACTCTATCTAGAGCAGCAGCCAAGAGCAAAAGATTAAAAGTAACCACTACAGGAATAACTTCTCTTTGCAAGGATGGGTTATTGCCCCATACTTCAGTCTTTACAACGACCAACTGTTAAAATCCTTTTTCATTTGGCAATCTTGTGATATTCAAGAATCATTTATCCTCACCAAATATGTCAGCCCTTGATAAATTTGCCTTATAGTTTATCTTTATTTTGCTCTATGCACTTCAGTGTAAATAATTTCCATCAGATTTGAAAAGTCGCATACAAAGTCAGCTCTCAATGATTCAAGTAACAGTTATGCATTTTTAAATTACTTGTACCAAATATTTGATTCTCCCACAGCCCCCTAAACACTTTTTTAGTTACGCATCCATCAGGACATTTTCTCACATAGCCACAACGCCATTGTCACATCTAACAAAAATCATCAAGTTGAGCTTTAATTCCATATTTTATCCTGTCTAAATAATTGAGGGTGCAGACACCAGCAAGATACAGGTGACAAGTCTGGGTTTCTGAAAAGACCTGAAACAAATCTGGTGATTCTAAGATGAGTAATATCTGAAGGCATGATGGAGGGGTTCGTCACCTTGTCTGATCTGTAACCCATCCCAGAAAGGTGGCAAACACAATTTATTATGGTAGATCTGGAAACAACTCAAGCCTTCAGCAGCCTTCATCATGTAAACTGATACAGGGGATTTCAAAGTGGATGCTAGAATATCTTTCTGGACTGCTGGACCCAGAACTCTTTTTAGCACAAAATAGTACAGACATTATCAAAAGTCCTGTAGGGCAGGCATCCAGGAACTGCTTTGAATGCTGCTGGCAGCACTTCTAAGGAGGGATGCCAGAAAATGTGATCATGGGCATGTCCCAAGGCTTGTCCTCCTCATTGATGGCTTCTAATGCTCTAATCTTCTCCTTTGCCAGGGCCACTGCTTCCTGTTTCTTTGTATGTTTGGTTGAAACCTGGACATTTTGATATTTTAATGTGTTATTGCTGGAATTTACACACTGGGGCATCTGTTCTTTAAGATTGTGTCCAGATAGTTTTATGAAAAAGCTATCTGGATACAATCTTTTTTTTTTTTGTTTAAGATTTATTTTATTTATTTTATTCCATCCCCCCCCTCCCCTTGTTTTGCACTTGCTGTCTGCTCTCTGTGTGTTCTTCTGTGTCTGCCTGTCTTCTCTTTAGGTAGGCTCTGGGAACTGATCCTGGGACCCTCTGGAATGGGAGAGAGGTGCTCAATCTCTTGCACCACCTCAGCACCCTGGTCTGCTGCATCTCTTATTGTTTCTCCTCTGTCTCTTTTTTTGTTGCATCATCTTGCTGGGCCAGCTCTCCACGCAGGCCAGCTTGCCTTTCACCAGGAGGCCCCAGGAATTGAACCCTGGACCTCGCATATGGTAGATAGGAGCTCAATCGCTTGAGCCACATCCATTTCCCTGGATACAATCTTAAAGACCCTAGGAATCCCCCTGTTTACACAGATACAAATGTCCTCTCTTCTTCAGGAGACATTTTCCTCCTGATCCCAGGCACTGAATGTTTGTCCTATAACCAGCAATTCCTTGCTGCTGGCAGCCACAACTTGACTAGTCTCCCATAGCATTCTGTAAGAGAGCTCTGTGAGCTTCCTTGTAACATGCAGGGCAAAGTTCTGGGATGGCAAGCTTGTGATGAATGACCCAATTCAGTGCCTCAGGCTGCCACCAGACAGACGGGCCAAACTTATATGCTCTCAGTATGTGCAAGAGGGTTCCTCTGCTCTTGCTTTCTCTGGAACTGGGGGCAGGGACCTGTCCTGGGAATGCGGGCTGGCTCGGCACCAAGCCAGTGAGGGGATGGCGGAGTTTTTTAGTTGTTTTTTTTTTTTTAATTTTCTTTATTATAGAAGTTGTAGGTTTGCCAAAAAATCATGCAGAAAATACAGAGTTCCCATATATTCTCCTCACTAATGCAGTTTTCTCTATTATTAACAGTTTGCATTAGTGTGGTAACTTTGTTACAATTGATGAAACAATATTATTATAATTATCTCTATATATAGTATTAGAGAAGTTGTAGGTTTACAGAAAAATCATGCATGAAATACAGAGTTCCCATATACCACACTATACCACCTTGCATTAGTGTGGTATATTTGTTACAATTCCTAAAAGAAAATTTTTTTCTTTTTCTTTTTTTTTTTTGAAGTACAGGGGAATGAACCTGGGAACTCGTACATGAGAAGCAGGTGCTAAACCACTGAGCGACATCCACTCCCCAAGAACATTTTAATAATTGTATTATTAACTATAGTCCATCATTTACAATAGGGCTCACTGTTTGAGTTCTACAATCCTATCTTTTTTTCAAATTTATACTCTAGTAACATAAATACAACCTAAAATTTCCCCTTTTAACCATATTCAAATATATAATTCAGTGGTTTTAATTACATTCACAATGCTGTGCTACCATCACCATCTGTTACCAAAACTTTTCCATCAACTGAAACAGAAACTCTGTACCTATCAATCATTAATTCTACATTCCTTACCCCGATAGAGGCCCCTGGTAAACTGTATTCCAGTTTCTGACTCTATGAATTTGCTTATTTTAATTACTTCATATCAGTGAGATCATACAATATTTGTCCTTCTGTGTCTGGCTTATTTAATTTAATATGATGTCTTCAAGGTTCATCTTTATACATTGTACATCCTCAAACCATAGATTTATCATTACCTTTTATGTATTTGCATTTTAGAATCTGTAAGAACTAATAAATGGAGTTACATACCCCAAAATACAATACAATAGTACTGGCATTTATAACTACCCACATGGTTACCTTTACTGCAGACATTTATTTATTTATTTAGGTCTTAATTTTTTAATGCTACTTTGATCCACTGCTGATGTCCTTTCCTTTCAGTCTGAAGAATCCCCTTTAGCATTGCTCCTAGGGCCGTTATAGTGGTGATGAACTTCTTCAGCTTTTGTTTATCAGGAAATGTCTTAATCTCTCCCCCACCTTTTTTTTTTTTTGAGGGACCAGGGACAGGGGATTGAACCCGGGACTTTGACCCCGTATGTGGGAAGACGGTACTCAAACACTGAGCCACATCATCTCCCCTGAGTTGGTTTTTTCATTTGTTTTGCTTATTGTTTGTTTTTGTTTTTGGAGGGGCACCAGGAATCGAACCCAGGACCTACAATGTGGGTGCTCATCTGCTTGAGCCATAACCATTCCCAATTTTTTTTTTCTTTTAGAAGGTACTGGGGATAGAATCTAGGACCTTATACATGGGAAGCAGGCACTCAACCACTGAGCTACATACATACTTCCCAAGAATGTCACCATCTCTAAATAAGAAATAATCCTTAGCATCTAGAACTACTTTGGAGCCTCTATATTCTGGGAGAAGAACTTTATGTCCAACTTTCACACTAACTGGTTGAATATCCCCATCCTTTCCTTTTGATCCCAATCCAACAGTTACTACTGCTGCCTGCAATTATTTTCCTTGAGATTTTTCTGGAATCATAATGCTCCCTTTGGTTATGGTTTCAGCTGTACTCCTTTCAACCAAGACTCCGTTAAAGAGGGGAAGAAACTTTCCCAATGTCTCCTGCCACAGCTCTGGTTGCCGTAACTCCTACTCTGCAATAGCGTCACCACCGCCCCATGACCTGCAGTCTGACCCTTGGGATACAAGAACGTGGGACCCTCATTTTTGAAAGACAGTCTCACTGGATATAAAATCCTTGGTTAGAAATTGTGTTTTTTTTTTAAACAAATCAATTTTATTGATACACATTAATAAAGCTTACAAGCCATCCAAATTGTACAATCAATAGTATTTGGTATCATCACAGAGTTGTGTATTCATCACTTCAATCATTATCAAAGCATTTTCATTATTTCAATACTACTACTAATAAACAAAAAACAGACCAAAAAAAACACACAAACAAGAAAATTCCTCACCTCTCAATCTCTCTCTGTTTCCCCTGCTGTACATATCTCCTATTTCTGGCTGTTCTTGGACAATTATTTATTTATTCCGCAGTTTTATTGAGAAATATTCACATACCATACAATCGATCCAAACTGTACAATCAATGGCTTTTAATATAATCACAATGTTGTGCATTCATCAGCACAAAAAATTTTAGAACAATTTCATTACTTCAAAAAGAAAAAACCGACACCCCTTAGCATTCCTTCTCCAGCCCTACATAACCACTATTCTAATCTCATTTTTATAAATTGATTTATACTTACATTTTATATAAATGGAATCATACAATATGTTACACACTATATTTAGTCATAGTAGTGCAATCATACAGTATTTGTCCTTTTATGTCTGGCTTGCTTCACCCAACATAATGTCCTCCAGGGTCATCCATGTTATCATATGCTTTATGACTTCATTTCTTCTTAAAGCTGCATAATATTCCATTCTGTGAATACATCACAGTTTGTTTATCCATTCCTCAGTTGATGGACACCTGGGATGTTTCCAACTTTTGGCAATCGTGAATAATGCCACTATGAACATTGGTGTGCAGATATCTGTTCATGTCTCTGCTCTCAGTTCTTCTGGGTATATACCCAGTAGTGGTATTGTAGGGTCATGTGGCAAATATATATTCAACTTCGTTAGGAACTGCCAAACAGTCCTCCACAGTAGCTGTACCATTCTGCATTCTCACCAACAGTGAATAAGTGTTCCTATCTAATCAAATCCTCTCCACCACCTGTAGATCAGTCTTTCCCCCCCTCCCCCAAGATGGCTCCCTTGTCTGTTTGCTCATTGTTTTTGCTTGTTGTTTGCGCTTGTTGTCTGCTCCTTGTTTGGGTTTTTTTTTGCTCCAGTTTTTTTTTTTTTCTTTCTCATTACCTGCTTTTTGTTTTTTGCTCATTGTTTTTTTTTGTTTTGTTTTGTTTTGTTTCTTTTTTATTTTAGAGGCACTGTGAATCAAACCAGGGACCTCCCATGTGGGAGGAGGTGCTCAACTGCTTGAGCTACATCCAGTACCTCATTGTCTTTTTAATAGTGGCCATTCTGATAGGTGTGAAATGGTATCTCATTTCAGTGTAGTTTTGATTTGCATTGCCCTAATCATTAGTGATGTTGAGCATTTTTTCATGTTTTTTTTTGCCCTTTGTATTTCTTCTTTGGAAAAATGTCTATTCAAATCTTTTGCCCATTTTTCAATTGGGTCGTTTGTCTTTTTATTTTTGAGTTGTAATATCTCTTTATATATCATGGTTATCAAACCCTTATCAGACATGTGATTTCCAAATATTTTCTCTCATTGAGTCTGCTGCCTTTTCACCTTTTGACAAAGTCCTGTGACGTGCAAAAGTGTTTAATTTTGAGGAGGTCCCATTTATCTATTTTTTCTTTTGCTAAGCGTGCTTTGGGTGTAAGGGCCAAGAAACCACCACCTATCACAAGGTTTTTAAGATGTTTCCCCACATTTTCTTCAAGTAGTTTTATGGTCCTGACTTTTATATTTAGGTCTTTGATCCATTTTGAGTTGATTCTTGTATAGGGGGTGAGATAGGAGTCCTCTTTCATTGTCTTGGTTATAGATATCCTGTTCTCCAGCACCATTTGTTGAAGAGATAGTTTTGTCCCATTAACAGGGACTTGACAGGTTTTTCAAAAGCCAGTTGGCTGTAGAGGTGAGGGTTTATTTTTGGACTTGAATTCTATTCCATTGATCGATGTATCTATCTTTATGCCAGTACCATGCTGTTTTGGCCACTATAGCTTTGTAATATATTTCAAGGTCAGGAGTGAAATTCTTCCCACACAGCTCTTCTTTTTTAGAATGCTTTTGGCTATTCAGGGGCACTTTCCCTTTCAAACTAATTTCGTGATTGCCTTTTCTGTTTCTGTAAAGTAGGCTGTTGGAATTTTTATTTGTATTGCATTGAATCTATAAATCAGTTTGGGTAGGATTGATGTCTTCATGATATTTAGTCTTCCAATCCATGAACACGGAATGTCTTTCCATTTGTTTAGGTCTTCATTGATTTCTTTTAGCATTGTTTTGTAGTTTTCTGCATAGGTCCTCTTCTTCTTTGGTTAAATTGATTCCTAGGTATTTGAGTCTTTTTGTTGCTATTGTACATGGAATTTTTTCCCTATTTCCTCCTCAGATTGTTGAATACTAGTGTACAAAAATATTACTGATTTTTGCATATGGATCTTGTATCCTGCTACTTGCTGCATTCTCTGTTGTAGACATTTCAGAATTTTCTAAATATAATATCATGTCATCTGCAAATAGTGAGAGTTTTACTTCCTCTTTTCTTATTTGGATGCTTTTAATTCTTTTTTCTTGTTTAATTGCTCTAGCTAGAACTTCTAGTACAATGTTGAATAATAATGGTGACAGTGGGCATACTTGTCTTGTTCCTGATCTTAGAGGGAAAGCTTTCAATCTTTCCCCATTGAGTATGATGGTGTCTGTGGGTTTCTCATACATGCCTTTTAGCATATTGAGGAATTTTCCTTGTATCTTATCTTTTGAAGTGTTTTTTATCAAGAAAGGGTGCTGGATTTTGTTGAATGCTTTTTCTGCATTGATTGAGATGATCATGTGTTTTTTCTTCTTCAGTTTGTTAATATGGTATATTACATTGATTGATTTTCTTATGTTGAACTAGGCTTGCACACCAGGAATAAATCCCACATGGTCATGATGTATAAGTCTTTTTATATGCTCTTGGATTCTATTTGCCAGCATTTTGTTGAGAATTTTTGCATCTATGTTGATTAGAGAGATTGGTCTGTAATTTCCTTTCTTTTAGTGTCTTTATCTGGTTCTGGTATTAGGGTGATGTTGACTTCATAAAATGTATTGGGTAATTTTCCATCCTCTTCAATTTTTTGGAAGAGTTTAAACAGGATTGGTGTTAATTTTTTTCTCAAAATTCTTGGTAGACTTCACCTGTGAAGCCATCCTGGACTTTCCTTTGTTGGGAGATATTTGATGCCTGATTCAAACTCTCTAAATGTGATTGGTTTGTTAAGTTCTTGTATTTCTTGTAGCATCAGTGTAAGTTGTTTGTGCATTTCTAGGAATTTGTCCATTTTATCTAGGTTGTCTAGTTTGTTGGCATATAGTTTCACATAATATCCTCTTTTTTAAAAAACAATTTATTGAAGCATATCATTCATAGATGAACATAACTAAAATGTAAGTGTTCAGCAAACATTGTGATCTTACAAAACAAACATGCATAACCTCATACAGGGCTCCCACACATCACCACCCCCCACAAACACCCCACATTGTTGTGAAACATCTATTAACAAATCATGAAAGAGCATCATGAAAGTATTACTACTAACTATAGTCCGTATCTTCCTCCCCATACATTTTTTAAGGATTTATTTATTTACTTTTATCCATTTTCCCCCTCCCCCACCCCCGTTTTTGCTGTTTCTGTGTCCATTCACTGGGCAACTCTCTGTGTCCATTTCCTGCCCTCTCTTCTCATCCTTCTTCTCCTGTCTTCACTGGGATTCAATCCACGGAATCTCCGATGTGGGAGAGAGGCATCCTACCACCTGCGCCACCTTAGTTCCTGGTTTTTCAGTGCATCTCATCTTGGCTCTCCCTTGTGTCACTCTCCTGTTACATCATCATCTTGCTGCGTGGTTCGTGGGGCCTGGCGGCACACCTGCGCATGGGGCCTGGCGGCTCACCCACTCGCCAGGCCTGACAGTGCTCCTGCTCGTGGGCCTGGTGGCCCACGAAACTTCTATATTTTTCTTTTTTTAACTTTTACCAGGAGGTCCCGGGGATCGAACCCAGGTCCCTCCATATGGGAGATGGACGTCCAACCACCCGAGCCACATCTGTCCCCCTGCTATCTCTCTTAAGGTTGACCAAAGATACCCAAAGTTACAGTCTTTTCCCATACAGGATGGTCATATAATAAATCAGGCTTAGTTTATTACCAGCATTCTAAAAACCAGACCTAAGGAGAAAAGCTAGGTCTGGGATGCATGGTTTCTAATATAGCGAATGTTTATCCTACCCTGATTATCATAAAATCAGGACAGCGAGAATATTCGGGTTTTTTTGTTGTTGTTTTTCAATTTATGCCCTCCTCCCCGTTGTTTTGCACTTGCTGTCTGTTCTCTGTGTCTGTTCACTGTGTGTTCTTCTGTTTCTGATTGTCTTCTCCCCAGGCAGCACTGGGAACTGATCTTGGAATTTTCTGGAGTGGACAGAAGCTGCTAATCTCTTGCGCCACCTCAGCAGCTTGGTCTGCTGTGTCTCTCATTGTCTTTCTTCTTTGTCTCTTTTTGTTGTGTCATCTTGCTGCACCAGATCCCCATGTGGACCAGCAATCCATGCAGAATGGCACCCCTGCACAGGACAGCCCTCCATGTGAGCCAGCTCGCCACACGGGCCAGCTTGCTTTTCACCAGGAGGCCCCAGGAATCAAACCCTGGACCTCCCATATGGTAGACGGGAACCCAATTGCTTGAGCCACATCCGCTTCCCCACATAATATCCTATTAGTTCTTTTTCTTTTTATTTTTGTGGGATCAGTTGTAACGTCCTCCCTTTCATTTCTGATTGTATTTATTTGCATCTTCTCTCTTTTTTTCTTTGTTAGTCTAGCTAGGGGTTGGTCAATTTTATTGATCTTCTCAAAGAATCAGCTTTTGCTCTTGTTGATTTTCTCCATTGTTTTTTTGTTCTCAATTTTATTTATTTCTGCTCTAATCTTTATTATTTCTTTCCTTTTGCTTGCTTTGGGATTGTTTTATTGTTCTTTTTCTAGTTCCTCCTTTTGTTCAGCTAAGTCTTTGATATTAGCTTTTCATCTTTTTTTTTTGTACATTTAATAATTGAAAATATAAACAATTAAAAACTAAAAAGTAAACACAGATGAATAAATGCATACATTTCTCAATTAAATGTACTCGATACATATAAAAAATTTTTTGAATCAAACAATATGTTACACAATATATTTGGTTTATAGTAACACATTAATACAGTATTTGTTCTTTTGTGTCTGGCTTGCTTTGCTCAATGCAATGTCCTTCAGGTTCATCCATGGTTAGGGCTATAAATTTCCCTCTCAAGACTGCCTTCATTGTATCTATAAGTTTTGATAAGTCATGTTCTCATTTTCATTTGTCTCAATATATTTACTGATTTCACTTGCAATTTCTTCTTTGACCCACTGATTATTTAGGAGTGTGTTGTTCAGCCTCCACATGTTTGTGAATTTACCTTTTTTCTGTCTATTACTGATTTCCAGTTCTTTCCATTATGATCTGAGAAGGTGCTTTGTATAATTTCAATCTTTTTATATTTATTGAGAGCTGCATTGTGACCTAACATGTGGTCTATCCTGGAGAAAGATCCATGGGCACTTGAGAAGAATGTATAATCCTCTGATTTTGGATGCAGTGTTCTGTATATGTCTGTTAGGTCTAATTTGTTTATCATATTGTTCAAGTTCTCTGTTTCCTTGTTGATCTTCTGTCTAGTTGTTCTATCTAATGATGTGAGTGAGGTGTTGAAGTCTCTTAATGATTATTGTAGAAATGTCTATTTCTCCCTTCAGTTTTGCCAGAGTTTGCCTCATGTATTTTGGGGCACCCTGGTTAGGTGCATGATATTTATGACTTTTACTTCTTCCTGGTGAATTTCCCCTTTATTAATATATAATGGCCTTCTGTATCTCTTATAATTTTTGGATTTAAAGTCTGTTTTAAATCCAAAAAACATATTAGTATAGTTTCCCCTGCTCTTTTTTGGTTACTGTTTGCATGGAGCATTTTTTTCCAACCTCTCACTTGCAGCCAGTTTGTATCCTTGGGTCTAAGGTGAGTCTCTTCTAAGCAGCATATGGATGGCTCATGTTTTTTGTTTTTTTTTTAAAGATCTATTTAATTTATTTATCCTCCCCCTGCTACTTGCGCTCGTTGTCTGCTCTCTGTGTTCATTCACTGTGTGTTCTTCTGTGTCTGCTTGTCTTCTCTTCTCGTCTTCTCTTTAGGAGGCACCAGGAACTGATCCCAGGACCTTCCAACATAGGAGAGAGGCACTCAATCGCTTGAGCCACCCCAGCTCCCTGACTTGTTGTGTCTCTCACTGTCTCTCTTCTGTGTCTCTTTTTTCTTGCACCATCTTGTTGTGCTAGCTCTCTGTGTGAGCCAGCTTTCCCCGGGGGCCAGCTCACTTTCACCAGGAGGCCCCAGAAATCAAACCCAGAACCCTCCATATGGTAGATAGAAGCCCAATCGCTTGAGCCACATCTGCTTCTCTCATGTTTTTTTAATCCATTCTGTCAGCCTATATCTTTTTTTCTCCCCCATCCTTGCTGTTTTTGCACTTGCTGTCTGCTCTCCGTGTCCATTCACTGTGTGTTCTTTCTGTGTCTGCTTTTCTTTTTCTTCTCTTCTTTCTCTTTAGGAGGCACTGGGAACCGATCCCAGGACCTCTGGTGTAGGAGCATGGCACTCAATTGCTTGAGCCACCTCAGCTCCCTGGTCTGCTGCGTCTCTTACTGTCTCTGCTTTGCATCACCCTTTGTTGCATCATCTTGCTGTGCCAGCTGTCCGCGGCGCAGTCCGCCAGCTCTCTGGTGTGGGCCGTCAGATCTCCGTGGCACAGGCTGCCACCTCTCAGTGGCACAGGCCAGCTTGCTTTCATCAGGAGGCCCCGGGAATCAAACCCGGGACCTCCCATATGGTAGATGGGAGCCCATTCTCTTGAGTCACATCCACTTCCCAGCCTATATCTTTTGATTGGGGAGTTTAATCCATTCATATTCAATAATATTTCTGTAAATGCATTATTTACTTTCATCATTTTATTATTTAGTTTTCATATGTTATATCTCATTTTCATAATTCTTTTGGTTATCCTTTCTACTATTCTTTCTTCTATACTTTCCTCCAAGCTTCTCTCTCCTGTTTCTTTCTTTCAGGCTCTAAAGCTTTCTTTAATATTTTCTGCGAAGATGGATTCTTTTTTATGAACTCTCTTAGTTTCTGTTTGTGAATATTTTAAACTTACCTTCATATTGAAGGAAAATTTTGCTCGATAAAGGATTCTCAGCTGGAAGTTCTTTTCTTTCAGTATCCTAATTGTATCATACCACTGTCTTCTCACCTCCATGGTTTCTTTTTTTTTTTTTTTTT
>JAQZBX010051834.1:0-19281 GCA_029593785.1 Cabassous unicinctus | reverse complement strand
CATTATAGAATTTGAGTTCAATATTTAGTTTTGAAATATTTTTGTTCTTTTTGGACTTGAATTAATATTATAGGCTTTTTGAAATTGTCACAAGGACTCCCAGTATCTCTAGTCATCATGAGGGATCTTTATCTCTACAGCCAAAGGATTCTATTAGCATCTTACGGTACTGAGACAAAAGTCAGGGATCTCTAGTCTAATGATACCCTGCTTCTCCGATTATTCAGCTGGAAGAAAGGTGGTATGAAAACACCAGAATGGAGAATGAGCTAGATTCTTTACTCCAACAGGAGATATGTAAATGCCATGAATTGGAGTTGCACAAACATCTACTTAGTGGACAGGTTACTAGGGCCTGTATGACCACGTCACATATTTCCCTCTTCATATATCTCTCTGAAAAAATTCCACTTTTCTCATTGGGCCAACAATGATCTTTGAAAGGAACAGACTTGAATTTCCAGTTTTTCACTTTATTAGTGAAGTGCAATGTACCTTTTTTTTTTTTTTAAGCAGCAGTGAGAATTTCATTTAAAATAATCACTTTGGCCTGAACTGAAGAGAAATAGCACTAGTTCTCTATCTAGTCAGCCTTAGCTCAGAAGACCTCATAACATTTGCAAGAGGCAAAGGAAAATTCTAAGGTTAGGAATCTCAGAGAAAAAAAGAGATCTAATATGACAATGAAATAAAGCTGTAAACAAGTAACAGGATGTTAATTACTAAGGAAAAAAATGGATCAGAACAATTGTTAGGTATTATTACCTTATTTTAAAAATTCAGTTGAATGAGTTTTGAATGAAGCTACTGATTATTCTGTTTTCAAGTCTTCCCTTGGTATAAATACTTTAAATTCATCAAATACTTAATATTACCATATTTTTAATCTTAAAAGGTAGTTTTTAATTTCAAATCTTTGGTATTGGTAGGAAGTTATAATTTGAATAGTCTCAGTATTATTATATAACTATAATTTCATCTTTTTATCATTTTGATAATTTAACACATATTACCTTGACATGCAAATCCTTGAATGACTTGATATTCATAATATAACTATGTGGAAGTTTAATTGCCTTTAAGGAAGTTCCTAGTAGCATCTTGGCCTATTATCAATCCACCAAGTATTAAATGACTTCACCAATTTCAATAAATGCTAAAACTGATAGAATCTGCTTAGAAATCATTATATAGCCAGTAGACAACTAGGTACAGAGGATAGCTTAGAAATTCACTATTAGGACAAAGAAAACAAAGCGTGCTAAAAAATCCTTCTGATTAATTCATTTATAGAGAAGAGGACTCTTGATTAATTCTGCAAAGAATTCTCAGCTTTTAACTAATCCAATCAGTTTTCCTAATCTTCCTTAACCTGGAAACAGGTTAGGGAGTGGGAGGCAGTGGTGGAATGAAGGTGAAGAGTTCTGGTTTTAATCACTATCATAAAAGCTTGGGAAAAAGATAAACCCCAAATCACCAAAGAACATTCTTTCCTTAAAATGTTTTTAAAATAAATAGGAGACCAATCTTCAGAACAATGCACTGACCATGGATAAGTTAAAACCTTTAGGAAGAAGGAAAATTGGGATAACTCCTGAATACTGTGTAATCAAAACTCAGGAGAAATGACATGTTTCCAGTTTCCTGACAAAAGAAAATAATGAATGGCAGGTCTGGTATTTCAACATTTTATCTAAAATGATGAAATAGAAACAACAGTGCAACATATATGACTCAAACACACTCAAAAAGCAATGTACAAGTCTAAAAATATGCGGTCAATGTTTAATATTCTGAGGACTGTTTAAGTAACAAACTCAAAAAGGTTTTTTACTTGACTGGGTTCATTTTCTCCGAATTCTTTTAAGAGTTAAAAATGAACTATCACACTTATTGATATAGAACCATCAGATTTTACTTCTGGAAAAACTAATACCTTTCAAAAAGTTATAATTTTAATGTTAACACAAAAAATTACCTCATAACATTTCATTTTTAAAAAACTTTTCCACAGCCCAAAATTCCCATTTTTGAATTACAGTACTGCAAGGCACATACAGAACTCACCTCCTTCAAAACACACAAAAGATATACTCCCTGAAATAGAATTTTAAAATTCTTAAACAATTAGAAATACTACAAAGTTAGCAATTTTTAGATAAAAATGTTGCTCCTACGGATCATGCACCTTTCTTAAAATCAAGTCAGCATATACGTATAAATAATCCTTAAAAAAAAAATCATTTGTACTTGAAATGCAGATACAGTGATGCTGAACACAGCACTAAACAAAAACCTGAAAACTAGTATAGCTTGATACAATTATATTATTGCCTTCATTAGAGACTGTATCACCTCTAGGTTTTTCAAAGATTTGAATTTAATAATGGGGTAACTACACAGGAAATAAAGGTTTTTCTTTTTTTTTTAAACAACATTTTCCTTACTTTTAGCATTGATTCTTTTATAAAGAATGCTAAATGAATTACATTTTTTTGTTCAATAAAACTGAGGATAGACCATTTAAACGCCTCTACTAAATTTAATGCAGCTTAATTAGGGACCAGGTACATATTTTCCTCTAAAAATGTTTTGGTCAAGCAAGTCTAACCATAAAAGCAAATGGAATTTTAAGAGGTAGATTTTTTCCCATGATGCATTTTGTTAATAAATGTATTGTCAAGAAAATAAAACAAACACTGAGTGTGTTTTCTTAAAGTATAAGGGTCTAATGAAAAGAAAAATAAAGGATATTTGTTACAGTCTGACATTTTAACAGTCATCATATTGGATGTTTGTGATCAGTGCATTTTGGACTCTCTCAGGATCAAAATACGAGTCTGCCAACTGTATTAAATCCTCCTCCACCCCCTCCACCAGTTGGTCCACAGCTTCCTGGGGGGTCATTGTCATCAAATCCATTGGGCCGAAATGAACAGGAGGCAGATGCCGCTTGTAGAGCCCGGGCTCGAGCATTCAACTCTTGTTCCTAAAATTAAAAATAATTTTCATGAAATTAAAATACTAGATAGAGTGGATGGGTATAATACCTATAAAATATTTCTTAAACTGCCCCAAATCCTTAATAAGCATCCTTAAATCTCAGTAACTTTAAAAATGTTGACCACTCAGATCTTTACCAAATCCTACTAAGGTGCATCACTAGAGATGGAGTAAACTAGGTAGAGACCAAAATCCTAGGGTAACTGTACAGAATAGTAGATCCTAAAGGGCATTCTGGTTCAGTATCCTCACTTTACACATGAGGAAACTGAAGCTTTTCCAAATCATAAAATTTCCCTATGGAAAATGTTACAATTACTGCAACATTCACCAATACATAAAGAATGGATTTCTTTTCTAATACTCATATTAAAATGTAGAATTCAAAGGTTATCAGAATGGATTATCTACTCTATATCAACTATTTTGGAAGTGGGTAATTAGAGTAAAGGGTAAAAACAATGGAAGAAGACTAGATTTTTCTACCCTTGCCCTAAAATATCTCTCAGTAAAAAAAAGTAAGACAGATCTCAAAAATACTGTTAAGCAAAAAGAAGCCTATCTCTTTACAGCAGAAATTAAAGCTTTTCCTTACCAGATTATTAGAACTTTTACCAGGAACCACATATTCATCTATGTGTCATGTATATATAAGGTGCTCAATAAATATTAATGACCTCAGATTAGAAGGCAGTTAGGAGGAAATGTGAATAAATAATGGCAAATTCATTTGGCAAGCTGTAAAAGTGGATTCTAAAACTAGGGGCCCACAAAATCTTTGAAAGAATATGCAGAGTATTCTGGCATGTGCCCATTTTTCTAGGAAAGGGTCTATAGTTCTCCAATAGGGTAGGTGACCCAATCAGAAAGGTCTAAAAGTCACTGGTAACAGCAAAACCTTTTACGTGTGACACAATCATCCTAAAGAACTTTCAAAGTATAGTTAACATTAACCACAAAACCTGTATTATTCTTAATTAAATGTCCAGTTACTTTGCTCCATCTGGCAAGGTAATACTATTTCATAATTTCTACCTAAATTTTTAAACTATTTCCCCCCACCCCCCCACCCCCAAGATGCTCAATTTTTCATTATGGAAAAAAAAAATCAGGCTTACATGGACTTCTGTCCCTCACATTATGGACTACTTATTTCTCAGAAATGTACAACCAATGCTGTGTGACTCCCAATACACAAAATGAAAACGAATCACATACTTTTATGGCTGAAAGGGATCTTAGGAAATATATCCTCGTAATGGAATGGCCCACTTAACCAGCCTTTGGCAGGGATTTTTAAAACTTAATTTGCAGGGGGAGCAGATGTAGCTCAAGTGGTTGAGTGCCTGCTTCCCACATACGAGGTCCCGGGCTCGATACCTGGTACCTCCCTAAAACAAACACAAAACAAGCAAACAAATGAAAAAACCAGCTCGGGGGAGCCGGTGTAGCTCAGTGGTTGAGCGCTGGCTTCCTACATACAAAGTCCGGGGTTTAATCCCCGATGCTGGTACCTTAGAAAAAAACCAAACCAAACCAAACCAAACCAAACCAAACCAAAACAAAAAAAATGCAAAAAAAAACCAAAACTGAATTTCCAGGATATTTCTCGAAAATATTTTTTTCATTTACAATATTTATAATATTTATAATTGTGGGCTCCTCTGCATAATGTCTAACCACACAGTATTTTCAGGAGATACATGAATTTATCCTTAAATCTGTAAAATTAAAGAATTATACATGTTTTATAGATGAGAAATAAAAGCAATAGATACATTAGAAAGAGACACAAAAATAAGAAATCAAATTCCTCATTGCTCTAGCTCTATAGCCTACTACACTATTGAAACAAGCAAAGAAAATAAGAATCTGTACATAAGAAACAAAATTTGGTTTCAGATATAGATGATGTTTTTCAATAAATTAAAACTGAATGACTATGCAAGCTATTCCTTGCATAGTTCAACACGTTCTGCTCTCAAGAAATGTGGTGGTAATTTTGTCTGGACTTTGTTATAAAGTGATTTCCTCCAAGAGACATATTGAAGGACAGACAAAATACTTAATATTAAGTTAATAACTTCATTGCTTCTGAGAATCATGAAAACTAAGTATTTCAAGCCAAAAAGTTTCCCAAGTACTATTCTTCTTTTGCTTTATTACCAATTTATATAAATATATGCCTGACAGAAAAAATAACATTAAAAATTGTGCTTCTCAGAGCATATCTAATTTATATCAAGTATTAAAATTAAATTTTCTCCCCCCCTAGATGGCTCCCTTGTCTGTTTGCACTTTGTTTTTTTTTTTGTTTTTTTTGCTCATTGTCTCTTGTTTTTTCTTTAGGAGGCACCAGGAACTGAACCCAGGACCTCCCATGTGGGAGGAAGGCACTCAGCTGCTTGAGTCACATACACTTCCTGCTCGTTTGTTTTCGCTTGTTGTCTTGTTTGCAGTTTTTGCTTGTTGTCTGCTCGTTGTTTGTCTTCTTTAGGAGGCACTAGGAACCAAACCCAGGACCTCCCTCCCATGTGGGAGGCAGGTGCTCACCTGCTTGAGCCACATCCATTCCTAATTTTTCTTTTAATAGCAAACTATAGGTTTATCCACAGAACTGGTGCTCTGGGACATATAACTTTCAGTATATTTGGATCTCTCACTCAAGTAAAACTGTTAACATTAAATTAATCAATCTTTTATTTTTCTTTAAACTGCACAAATTTATTTTATATGAACACATTCTTTCTATAAGTATGATAAGAAAAAAAAATTAAAAGAATAAAACCATCACCCTACTCCCCTTGTCCCCAAAGAAACAAAGGAAAGAAACCAAGCAAGAAAGTAAACTAAGAAGAAAGGATAGAAACTGCTGTCTGTTGTTTATGTAGGACAGATGGTTAGGTAGCAACTTTCACAGAGCTATGAAGGGGGTACTTACACGATCTTTCACTCACTGGAGCCTAACCAAAGGCATAGTTTTTGTAGTCTGGACACTAAGACACAATGGAGATAAGCCTAAGAGAAGTTGAACTGATGGGAAAAGAGGTCTATGAGGAGAAAAGCCCTTTCTAAAACTTACTCTGAGATTTACAATTTTGTATTCTCCTATGTGTCAGGCTATGATAAACAGAGTAGAAAACTGTCAGACAGATTTTTTTGCCCAGGCTTTTCAAAACTCTTGTCGTGCCAATACTAGAAAGAGCAAGAGTTTCTTTCTCCCTAACAATTGCAAATCTAGTTGTGACTTTATCAACATTTAAAAATGGAATCCTGGAGCAGATGTGGCTCAAGCAATTGGGTACCCACCTCCCGCATGGGAGGTCCCGGGTTCAGTTCCCGGTGCCTCCTAAAGAAGATGAGCAGATGCAACGAACTGACGTAAGGAGCTGATGCAATGAGCAAGGAGTGGATGTGGCTCAAATGGTTGGGCGCCCACCTCCCACATGGCAGGCAGGTCCCGGGTTTGGTTCCTGATGCCTCCTAAAGAAGATGAGCAGACACAATGAGCAGACAACGAGTACAAATAGCAAGCAGAAACAGTGAGCAGACAGACAAGGGAGCCATCTTGGTTGGGGGAGGAATCCTAAGAAGATTCTTAAAATTGATCATTAAAAATGAGTTTCTAATGTGACTGTAAAGCAAGTATTAAAAAAGAATATGGAAAAAGAAAAGAAGAGGGAAGCGGATGTGGTTCAAGTGGCTGGGCTCCTGTTTACCACATGGGAAGCCCCGGGTTCGATTCCCGGGGCCTCCTGATGAAGGCAAGCAGGCCCCTGCACAGCACGGTGAGCTGGTACAGCAAGATGACACAATAAAGGGAGACAAGCAGACACAGAAAAACGCACAGCAAATGGACACAGCGAGCACAAGAAGCAAGGAGGGATAAATAAATAAAATAAATCTTTAAAAAAATAAAAAGAAAAAAGAATTTATCACTATAATGCTATCATTTAAAGCTAAAGTTATTTTGTAGACATGATATACTATGCAATGGGCATGTATTTTGAACTGTGCCTTTGAGATAGGTATAAAAACAAAAACGGGAATAAGAACAAAACACACATGCACACACACACACACACACAAGTTCCACATGTTCAAAACTATAAAATGAAAGCCGAAACTGCTGCATGATGAGTCTCAACCCCATACTTCTACATAGCTAGACAATTATGAGAATGTGTTTATTCGCATTAATAGAATTATACAGTATAGTCTCTAAACGCAAACTTAAAACACCAGATTTGATTAGATAGTGTGAGAAACTTCACAATTCAAGATATTTTATATGAGAAGCCATATCCAAATACATTACTGGGTTTAAAAGTAATATACGATCTAAACATATTTAAGTTTCTAATTAATTAAGAATGTTTATTATTAAATTTTCTTTAAAAAGGCACTTTGATAATGAAGCTTTGACTTAATAACCAGTCTTAAAACAAGTAGATAAATACCTCACTGTAAAATCTGGCGATATCTTTTTTGCATTAAACAACCTGCCAATCTGAGATTTAAGATGAAATTTAGAATGGTTGCCTAACAGCTAAAAACTGAATTTGCAAAATACATAACACTTTTCCTTTATAGTGACATAAGGGCCTTAAAAGAGTAACATACAGAGTGGCTCCTCATGCTCAAATATTGTATAATCAGGATAAAATGGGGGTAAATGGCAAGATAGTTAAGCTGGAAAATCATTTAGAACTAGGTTGCAATGCAAGTAGTTCTTATGGTTATAAGAGCATCTGGCCTTCTGATCACTGAAATTAGTTTCTCTGCTTTTCAAAACCCATTATCAAACCTTCCTTTGATAAATATAATACTTCATCTAATCACTGACATGCAGATAATGCCTTCTGCATAGTTCCATCAATCAAGATTACACGGAAACTTATTTTATATATTTTATATTATAGAATTTCTATTCTCCAATTTCCAAGAATCATGACAATTAATATGTAGTGCTTACTGGATATTGAGTAAGAAGGACATAGTTGAAAAAATTCTATTTCTATTACCTTGATCTTATAAGCAATCTACCTGGATGTTAGGTCTTTGGTAGTGAATCAGTTCTAACAAATATTGTGAATTTCTATTTTTTTTTCCTGCATAGTTTGTTTTTATGTGTTCCTTTAGGAACATTACTGAGCTCCTTTATCGTCTCACTGAAGATCAGTACTACAGTGGCCCATTTCTTGTTATATATGTATCTTTCAGAAATTTTGACTTTCAAACAAAATTTTTAGAAACTTAAACTCATAAAATCACTTGTGCTACCCAATTAATATACTTACAACTTTTCCTACAATATCACCTACAAATTACTGCTTGTCCTTTATACAATAGTTGACAGGTTCCAAAGAAAAATAATTTGATCAAGATCTTTATTAATTAATAAGTCATTAATTCCTTACAAAAAGTATATTTGTGAGTGAACTCATCTCATATGAAATCGTTATTCCATGGCTTTTACTTACTAAGTGTTTTATTAGCTCCTTGGTTTTATTTACCAGATTTTCAAAGAATACAAATATTTTTTCTGTATGTATTCTACCTTTGAGCGTCCTTTATCTTATACACCTGAATGCCAATAAGTAGTCCTTAAAGTTTTTTATACAAAAGATCTAGAAGGAATAAACGCCAAATTTAGTAGTTGGTTCCCCTGGTGGGTGGGAATGGGAGAAAGAGGGAGTATACTTCCACTTTTTAAAAACTTTCCATATTTCTATTTTGTAAGAATTTAGGAGTACATCTTTTGTAATTAAAACCAAAATGGCTTTCTATATTGCATCTAACTGCCATTTTTCATTGTTACTTCATAACATTAAGTAAAACAATTATATAGGTTTAGCCCATTTCATCCTAGATTCAAATTTTAGAATTACCACTTTGTAAACTCCTGAAAAATGTTAGAAGTTAAGTTGGATTTCACTTAATCACCTGCCAATTGTTTAAATGCTTTCTACAAACTTACCTGTAAATATAGTTTGTTATCTTTCGTTATAGCATCCATAAGTTCTTTCTGTAGAGGTGGGTCTCCATTTACCCAGAGTCCATTGGCTGTATTATTACCATTTAGACCATTAGTGCTGTTCTGTTTTTTATATAAAAGCACATAAGCTGTGTCCTTTGGAAACCTACTAGTAATTTTCTGGACTGACTGAAATGAAGTAAACGTCACTCTGCTGTCATTAAATAAAAACCATTCTTTTGACATTTCCTTATTTTCCAAGTCTTGTTCAATTATTGCAGTGGGACTATCTCTCTCCAATAAATGACTCTGGGAAGATGCTAAAGCCAGAGTTTCAGACTGGTGGCACATCTGGTATGAAGACTCTGTACCTGTGATGTTTCTGGCATAAGAATAGTAATGACCACTTTCAGAGGATATGCCAGAGTGAACAACAACAGAACTTAATAGATAGGATACTAGTTTTGGGCAGCAAGCTTCTTCAGTCCCAGAAGGCTTTAATTTTTTAGCTAGGTTCTCACTAATATCAGTTAAATCAACATCTATAGACCAACTTTCTGACAATGAGGAGAGAGTAGTAGTTCTTTTAACTGGCAACTCCAAAACCAGTGGTAGTGACACATTGTCTAAAATTTTTCTTCTCACATGATACTTCTGATCATATGAAAATCTCAGGAGAGTAAGAATAAGGTATTCAGGTTCCTCTGTAATATGCATAGTTTTCTCAGCATTCTGCAGAGAGGCACAGTTTTCACAATAATATTGGTTGTCACCAGTAAGAATCTCTGGAGCCAAAAAATAATTTAGTAAGTCAGTTACTGAAGGTGGAGTTTCACCTCCTGGTTTCTGGGATATACCTTTATTAATAATAATCTTGCTAGTTTCATTAGGGACAGAAGTGTTTTCAGTAGAGTGGAGCTCATCAGGACTGCCTATAGTTCTTTCATGCACAGTTGTATCACAGACAAAGGCAGTTGTTGCTGGATTATAAACTATTGGTTCTTCCATAGAATCAGGTACACTGGCTTGCATTAGAACACCATCCTGAACATTAAGTGATGAAGCTGGATCTTGAAAAGACAAGTTTTCCATAGAAGAGGAAGGACAAAAGGCAAGTGAAAGATCTGTAAAGGCTTCCACTTTTTGTGAGGTACTCCTGCAGTTCAAACAACATATATGAGTTCTTAGTTTTCCTCCGAACATTTTTTCTATTAAAGTCTTTTCACTGTCACTTGTTAGTAGAGCTGTCTTACTGGCTACTTCATGTAAAGAAGTTTCACTGTACCCCAGACTCTCAGAAGGCTTGTGTGAAGACTGAACTTTCAAGATCTTTTCTTCTTCATGGAGTCTGCAGGAAAATGTATCATTATATAATAATTACTTCACATAAGTTTAAATGCAATTTCTGTTAAAAAATATTGATGGCTTATATAAACAGTTAAATTATTTAAGTTATTTTCCTCAATTTAAATTTACATTCCTTAATTTAAAGACTCAAATTTCCTCTCTTTTAATCAAGAGGAATAACGAAGAGTTCAAGAATGTAGGGGCCTATCATTACCCTATGTTCTCATTACACTTTTTTCATGCTGCTATTTTATAGCACTTATATTATAGTTAATTACATCTGTCTGTTAACTGTCTTATACAGAGACATAGAGACCGTGGCACAAAGAAGCCACTCAATACATCCTTAAAACTGAAAGAAAGGAAGGCTGCATATGTGGAGCCCAGCTAACTTTACTAGTCATTCATACAACAGAAGGCAGCAGGAAGATAAAAGATAATAGGTTTTAGTAATTAAGTGGTAAGGAGATAGTAAAGTATACTGAACTCATCCAATGTTGAATGAGTCTAAAGCTGAAGCTCTTAAAACTTTTGGCCTTGGGACCCCTTTATATTCTTAAAAATAATCGAGGAACCAAAGAGCTTTTGTTGATGTGGGCTATAACTATCGATATTTATTGTATTTGAAAACTGGGATATTTAAAAAATAATAATACATTTTAAAACAATAATAAACCCATTACATGTTAATATGTAAATAGCATTTAAAAAATAATTATATTTTCTAAAATCAAAAAGAATTAGTGAGCAGAGTGGCACTGTTTTACATTTTGTGACTTTTAAATATCTGGTTTAACAGAAGACAGCTGGAGCCTCATATCTGCTTCTGCATTCACTCTATTATGATATGCTGTTCTGGATGAAGTACATGAAGAAAATATGGTCTCATACAGATATGTAGTGGGAAAAGGGAGGACCTTGCAGACTCCCTGAAAGTGTCTGGGAACTCCCAGGGGTCCTGTACCACATTTTTTAGAAGAGTTGGTCTAAAGTAAGAAAATTCAAAAAGAAATCAAACTATACACAAAAGAAAAATTCAAAACATACAATAAATACAAGTTATTTTAAAGAATAACACTTAAAATAAGTTTTTTAAAAGTAAAAACAATATTCTATAAAAATAAATAACTGTTATGAAAGGTCACAATTTGTATTACAACATTAAAAATACTTTTTTACCGGTCCAGCAGAAACCTGAGGTATTCAGAACAGTCTTGCTGGGATCTAGGAGTAAACCATGGAGGTCTGGAAGCCTCAAAGAATATACGAGGTGCATATGCTTCCCTCTTTTGGTAACAACAGAAAAAATACAAAGAAGTGATTCTCACACCATGAACCAAATAACTTAAATCATAATACATAATGCTTAAAAAAGATTACTTAAAATTACACTGTGTTCAACCTTTACTAAAAAAGTACAAAAATGGAGGCAAATTAAAGGCAGATAAAATTAGTTGAAAATAAATTTAGGTACCTTTGGTCATAATTTCTCATTCTGCAGATGAGAATTGATATCTAGAGAAGCTATGTGATTTGCCAAAGATCACACAGCTAAGTTAGCGGCAGAGGGAACTACATTAGAACCCAGGTCTCTGTAACTTTTAATACAGTGCTCCTGGCATTGTCCCTCTTTCACAGTCATTTGCTTGATTCCACGATTTTTTGAAGAACCTTACCTGAAAAAGACATCTTAAAGAATAGATATTTTGGATAAAGTTACAAGTTACAAGGGGACTACTTTACAGAGCTAATCATACCTCCTTTAGGTAAAATTTTCCTTGACTATGTACATGTTACAAATGTTCAAACTGTGAGCACATTTGGGTAGGTAACTTACTCATATTTTTTTTCAGTGGACAGGTGGTTTAGTGGCACCTGCCGCTGAGGCAATCTAAGTTCAAATCCTAGATTGTGTCACAACAACAACAACAACAAAATGGAAAAGAGGTCATTATCACATGAAAATTTACAATTCTCCTGATATTGAACATTTGTGAGACGTAAGATTAGAATCCTCAGTTAAGGAAAATTTTATCCAAACCAGTGGTATTTATTATAGCATTCTGAAGGGAAAAAGCCCATTGGGCATGGGCTTCAGAGCCATTAGCTTTCATATCACAATCCTGCCACTTGTTTATATGATCCAGAGCAGGTAACTTAACCCATTTCTTCATCTGCATGGGGATACTACCTTATTATGTCATAGATTTATTTTGAGGATCAAGAGATAATACATTAAAAAAAGAGATAATACATGTAAAAGCAATTAGCACAGAAAAAATTAAAAGTTCAATAAATTTAGATTTATTAATTACAAGAAAAAATAACTTTTTTGCTTATAGAAGGAAATCTACCTACCTAAAACAATCATCGCAGATCTGCTATCAGACAATGTTTCAACTATGATAGAACTTTACATAGGTTCTCTTGTTAATTTCTTTCTTCTTTTTTGGGGGGAGCAGGAAAATCTCCTAGAATTTTTGTCCTAATAGTTCTGATTTAGTAAGTTAACAAATATAGACTACTGATAAAGCAAGTGTAGAAATCAATCTACTAGATAATAATGTTGGGGGAGGGAGTGGTGGTGGTAGATGGTTTCCATTGTTTTCATTTCCCTTGGTCCTGAGATGTTATATCTTATGAACATATTTCCCCATATAAAGAATAAAAATAACTGACTTGGGAGCAGATGTGGCTCAAGTGATCGAGCACCTGTATACCACATGGGAGGTCTCGGGTTCGGTGCCCGGTGCCTCGTAAAAACAAACAAAAAAAACAAACAACAAGCAAACAAATGAAAGGGGCAGCTTAGGGGAGCTGACGTGGCTCAGTGGTTGAGTGCCAGCTTCCCACGTATGAGGTCCGGGATTCAATCCCTGTTCCTGGTACCTCAAAAACAAAAACAAAAAACAAAAAACAAAAAACAAAACAACAAAAACCTGACTATATTACTACTCACAGGCCATCACTATCATTTCATATGTCAATCCTGTCTTTATTCTTTCCATTTAAGAAGTTATACTATTTCTTAGCTTCTAGATAGGAAACAAGGCATTCCCATCAACTCAATCCTATCCATACCATATCTATCTTTTCTTCTGGTCCTAGCTACTTACTCCTTTAGACCTCTGTGAAACTAAGGCAATCAGAGTAAAATCAGAAAATAATGATAGATCTTATTTATAAATGATATACAATATTCACATGCATATACTCAAAACCTAAACTGTTGGTTCATTGAGGGTAGGAATTTGTCTTTGAATGCTTATCATAGCCTGCATATAGCGTCTCTCAACAAATATGTATTGAATGAATGAATATTTACTGTATCTGACTTCCTTGTCATTAGGACAAATTCATTTCCTTGGATTAATTTGTGAATATAAAAGATCATCAGAAGATTTTAAGCTCTAGAACTTAATAGATAAGCAAAACTACAGAGAGCCTTAGCCATGATGGAAGGGTAAATATAACAAAATGAAGAAAAAAGCAAGGCATTCCAAAATTATTTTAATTTTTCACTGTTGTACAAATCCATCAATTTAGCATCAAAACTATTAAAGATACATTTAAAATGACTTCTTCAGGAAGGAGCTTATTTATTGTATTGGAAATCATATTCTATCTGTAATAATCAGAATAATGTGCAAGCATTATATTCATCTAAAGAATGGGAGGTAGGGGGAAGAAACAGAAACTTCGGGCATATACTGATGCTAAGATATTTTAAGCAGTATTTCCTTAGCTTTGTTGTGTTGGACTGGATATATATTATTTCATCAGTTATAAAGGTTCACCAAGTTTGTTATAATGTGAAGTTTAGAGATATGATCAATGTAGTTAACATACACATAATACACACATATATACTTACCTGTGTATGAGCCAAAAAGGCAAAAAGATGCTGTAATTTTTTCATTAATGAATTGCACCCATTTAGATTTAAGGATAATACTTGTCTCCTAAAACTGAAAGAGAAGGAAATACAGTGATTTATGTAAATATGTGTTCATACACACACCCCTTTTTTAAAATTAAGATCTAAAAGCTAAAAGGAAGTTAGTTCAAGAACTTATGATCCTAAAAGTAACCTAATCCACCTGATGCCCTTTATCTAGCAAAATTACCTATGTATTACATAGTGAAGAAGGAAGGGAAGAATGACAATAAATGAACACTTACTATTTGCCTGCCACTGACCTATGTACTATCACATATTATTCTTGTTGCCTGGATTAGCAAACAGAAACTCAAAATGAAGATCAGATATGTACTACACCAAAGTTCACACTCTTTCCCTTGCTAAACCCTTTGCCAATTTAACAAGGAAAGATGTTCCCAAGTACACACATGAAAAACATGTATTTTATTCATGGGGTGGTAATGATTCACCAAATGTTATAAAAAATCATGTCTGGTATTTGCTTTAAGAAGGCAGAGTGTGTGTAAATTATGTACTTGACTGTAACAGTTCTTGACTAAAACCTCTTCAACTTTTGTAGCCAAGAGGGTATGTTATTCATATAATTCTCTCTTAATACATAGCCAATTTTAGAATAAAATACATTTTAAATAAGGTGAAGAAAAGTATAGCATACACACAATCTAGAATTTGTGTATACATGAATGCAGGCAGAAAGCTGTCCAGGTTAAGTTGCTAATTTATAACCTAAGAAAGCAACTTTTAAAATACTTTCAAATTGTACGAAAGGAAAAAGTTGCTGTAATCAAAACATATTATAAAGTTAAATAGTTTAAACAGTGTTGTGATAGTATAGAATGGGACAAAGACAAACTACTCAAAATACAGTTTCAGAACATTTTGGAAAAGAAAAAAAGCAATTGTTAAGATTTCAATCACCACAAATGCTACATAGGAGTAATGAACCAAATGCAAAACACAAACTTCTAAAGTATAGAAAAGAAAAAAGAGGAATTTGGATGGGGTAAGTTTTCTGAAATTCAGACACTATAAATGAAAAATGGCAGATTTGACTGCATAAAATTAAAAATTGTAAATAAAACATTCACAAAGTTGAATCAAGATTATCATCCAGAGTATATATAAAAATCAACATGAAAAAGAAAAATATTCAACAAAAAGATGCACAGCGTAAAGAGATTATTCAGAAAAGAAATACAAATGGATGAAGAAAAACAGGAGGAAAAGCCCCCTGTAATGGTCAACAACATGCAATTTACAACAAAAAGATACTTTTGCATGGAATGAAAATAATTCAAAAGACTGATTATGTCAAGTTCTACCAAAGGTATGGGGTCACAGGTACAATCATTCATTAGTATGTGAATTCAAAATGCTACAGACAGCTTTTCTGGAGAGCAATTTCGCATACCCTATTAAAAGAATCTGCTCTGTAACTCCATGTGGTCAGAAAAATGTTAACTATGAGCAAAACAATCTAATATTCATCAATAGGACAGTTAGATAAATTGTGACACACCCATTTATTCAGAATGACACAGATGTTTTGCCCTAACATGAAAATATTTCCAATACAAATTATTGAATAATTACCTAGGAAATAAAATATGCTGTCTTTGTATTCTGAGATAGTATTATTGGCCACTGCCCAATAGATGTGCTCTTTGCATTGTTGTTACCAATTACAATTGTTTTGTGTGGCTGTTTTCTCTCTCATCTGTAAAGTGAGATGGCTGTGCTAGATGACCTCTGGTGGTGATATATTGATATATGGATTATTTCAGTCTTATGCCTAATAACACTTGTATCTAAAGTATACATTTTCTTAAAACCAAAAAACTCCAACCACAACCAAACCAAACCAAAACAGGAAACCAAGCTAAGAAAAAACAAGACCTTTGTTCTGATAGTATAATCTGGGCTCAGAAAATAAAGCTAATTCCACAAATTACAAAAACTTGGAACTCAATTTATAGTCCCTTTGGTCAAGTTCCACGAATAATATTTTGATGGCATTGAATAGAGGAAATTCAACCATGTTTTTGCCTTTAGAAAAAGTTTATCACTATACAGGTAAAATTCTAAAGTACCGTAACCAAATCAGTAATCAAATTAACATGTGTTTTGCCATATTTTTCATAAAATGTATACAGGAAAAATTCCTTAAAATCAGTTAAGTTCTTTCAAAAGAACTAGGTTTGAAAGTGGTAGAAAAATTATCTTGTGTATAATACACATAAAATTTTAAATATATATATACTCTATATACTTATTTTAGGAAAATTTACCAATTATTCAGTTTTTGTATCACTGCTTAGATGATAATGGCAAAGCAACAATTCAAGTTCTTCATGGTTCAAAGTGCGTGATTGTACTTATATTTACCCTTGACGTTTACTTTTCCCTTATATCACAGGTATTTATTCTCTTTTCTGATCTTTCCAAGGATGTAGCTAGGCAATTTCCACTGGTCATATAATAAGATATAGGGTTTACACAAATACACTTTATTAACTTTATACCTGACAGGAGAAATTTATATATTTTCGTTTAGTGAGTAGCACAACCTAGGCTGTGCTTTCTCTGTAAATCTTCTTTTTCTACATAAACACATTAGAACTCTTATGGCTTCGTTTTTCATCTACTCTTATCTTACTATTTACTAAAATCTTCTCAGAATTCATTTGGCTCTGAATACTAAGACATACTGATTCTTTCCCGAGTTCTAATCTTAAATTGAATGCATAATATTTCAATTCACTGACTTCATTCTTTCTTTATGAATAGAAACCTAATTCATGAAAAGATCTTTCAGTCTCCAACATGAAGAATGGGTATATTTTCCTAAAATAAAATATATCCAGAATGCTACAACTCATAGGAGTTTTCTAGTTGGATTTCAGGGAGATGGTGTCAGTAAGGAGGAAACAAGAATCTCTTTTATTTGATGCTTCCTGTAGATGTTAACCTCTCTGATCTCCTATTTGCTTTGCTGCAAAAGAAAAAGGATTTGAATATAAATTTTCAGAGGAAAAGGAACATGTCTGTTTATATACATGTTCATTATCTATGATCTTGGGATGGGGAGCAGAGTTCTTTTAAACAGCAACAAAGAAGATGTTGATCTGATAAATAGTAAAATACCTACAAGCAGAAAAAACTAAACATCCTCCCCCAAAAAGATATAAGAAGAAAAATATACTGTCATGTGGTAATAAAGTACTCCATTGTTAAAACTAATAAATATCAAATCAGAATAATTAAAAAATGACATTCTAAATGCAATGCATATTATAAATAATGAAATAGACTTTATAGAAGCTAACATGTTAATAGTTCCTGAGCACTAAAAGAAGTTTCATTCTAAATAACACAATCATATGAAATTATTAACATTTCTGCTATTTATAAGAAATGCGAAGATAACCCCACCATCTTACATTTCATCAGCATGCATCAATTTCCACAATTAAAACAAAAACAATTCAACTTAAAACTTACTCTGTGGCCATAAACAATGCCTGTATAACACTGTTCATATAACATGTATTTCCTAAGTTAATCAGACCAGTTTTTCCAGTTTCAGATTTTCCAGAAAGTCTAGACAAGCAAGGTGCCAGCGAATTGGATTGAGAAGTCCAGGCACTTTGATTGAGAATCAACTTAATCTTCTCTTCACTGGGCTTAGGAAAATCCTACAGATCATAAAGAGGAAAAACAAGTTTAAAGTAAAATATAACATTTTTATTATCAAATTAAGAAACCCTATACAGGATTCTTCCACTAATATTTAAGGTTTCTTTTCTCCCACTTGGTTTTGAAATCACTAAGAATACTAGGCCAGTCATCAAAAAATCAAATTACACTGCACAGCAGAAATAAATATCTGCCAAAGGCAGAGTTTGTCAATTTGAAGAATACTGAAGAACCAGAAATTCAAGTCATATTTCTACTATTTTATCTCCCCTATTTTCCAGCAAAATGCTTATAAAACTTTGGGATCAGAGAGTATACTGTAGTGCTATTTGAAGGCAACAGAATGAGGTCTTAAATTAGCACACAACTGTATAAGCTAAGCAATCTGCTTTCAAAATCTGTAATGAAAATAAGAAATGTGTTCTTTTCATTCACCACTAATATTTACTTAGTATTAACTCTTATAAATATAAACCCAAAGTGATCAGGCGATGAAAATGAAATCAAGCACAATGACTTCTGATTTTGAAAAATAAAACTGAAATGTTTAACTATATAGAAAATTATTTCAAGATACAAATTCTTCCTACCTGGTTTATGAAATATGAGATAAAAATTTTTAGGTATAAATGATGTTAAGCATGAGTAGAGCAATGGAGAATAAGAAGAGGTGGTAAAATAATTTAGGCTTTTCTGGATTATTACTATCTAGTATTTAGACCTTAGAAAGGAAAAATTTTCTGAAGGAATTTCAATATCCTGATTTTTTTGTTGACAGTTAATAGAAAGTACTTTCACTGGGCTACGAGTGAGCCTCCTGCTTCTTCTAAGTCTACCTGAGTAATCGGAATTTTCAATATGAAAAGGACTAAAGAACTCTAAAATGGCAATCAATTAAGAACAGCAACAGCTTTCATCAATGGACATGGACAATTTAGGAAGAGATTAACATTGCTGTCAAATCCATGGAAAAAGCTCCTAGATATATTTCTGAAGTGTCAAAGTGTCATATGAGGTATATTACTGAACAGTCTTGTCCTTTGGGCCCAACCAAAATCAATTTTATTTAACTAACTATAAAGTAAAAAGAACATGTTTTTTGGATCCATTTCAGATATAGAAGTAAAGGTAATGATACCTCTATATTATAGGCTTCAAAATGGAAAATTAATAGGGCTGATTGATTTCTAATAACTTCTGATTAAGTCTTGGATTGGAGCCAAGTTCTCCAATTCTTTTGCTACACGCTACATACGCAGAAAGTTTACTAAGAGGAAATTGTATGTACTATGACCCACTCTTCATCATGAACAGA
>JAQZBX010051833.1:0-19257 GCA_029593785.1 Cabassous unicinctus | reverse complement strand
CTCATTTTATATCTTTTGGAAAAGATGGGGAATTCTTTAGGTATTTCATCAGTCTCTTGCCAGCCAAGCCATGTGTCAACAAGTGAGTCCTACCCAGAATTTAGCTCTTCTACACACAACCCTCAGAGTACCCAGTCTACTATATTGCCAAAATTCACTTTCTATATCTTTTTAAAACCAATTTGATTGGGAGATCTCTGAAGGTAGCCAAAACTGGAATTGACTGAGTTTATTTTAGGTTTATATGTCTTCATCAAATACTATTTCATTTCAAAATAAAATAATCAAGGGAGCAGATGATAAAAGATTTATCTAGAACAGAAGACAGTTATCTCTTTTATCTCTTGTGAGGGTAAAACATCTCACCTCATATTCAGACTAAATGGACTTTTTTCTCTTTTGTTTTTAATCAAGGGAAAGAGCATAGCATGATGGAAATACCTTAGGCTTTGATGCCAGAGAGGCCCCATGCCCATTTCAATCCCATTGCTCAATATTTGTATGCTCTGTGCAAGTACTTTAATCAGGACCTCAGTTTCCTCATTTGTGCAAATGAAAATAAGATATGCCTATCAGAGTTGAGAGAATGAGTGATAAAGAAACTGGCATATAAACGGTGGTAACTCTGATGGGGAGGATAATCATGAATAAGAGCATGGAGGCAGGCATTCCTATTTCCATTTGGCAGACAAGAACACTGAGGCTTTAAGAAGGCACGTTCCAATAATGATGATGAGCAAAGCATTACACTTGCAATGTTCTGAAGGACAGCAGGCCTGTGCTGCCAGTGTAGGCACCCCTAGTTAGGAATTGAGCTTGGATGAGTGATCTGAGGTGTCTACACAAATGCACACATTGCCCCTCATGTGCAGGACAGAACTGGGATTGGGGAAAGAAGGGAAATGTGCAGCAGGCTGGGGGACAGCTCTCCCTGTTCCACCATGTTCCAGCAGGAAACTCCTAAGAAGTCCAAGAATCTTCAATTAAAACCCAGTTTACAAGTCATTATAAAGAGATCCTTGTCAAAACAGTAGGATAGAAATAATTTCATTTAACATTGGTTTGTGGGCTTCCAGTTGTTCTCTTGTCCTAAGCCCCACAAATGTTAGGGGCAGGCCTGTCTTTGGGGAAAGCTGCTGTGCTTTCCAGTGCAAGGAGAGAAGCCCTCTGTCCCCAGGTAACAGGTTACCATTGAATGGTTTGAGTAAGGGAGTCATGAGATGAGAGCTTGTGTCAACCCCTCTTCATCCCTTGGTAAAATTCCAGCACACTGAACATACAATTATGTACAACGCTATGAGCTCTGTTTTCTCATTACAACTTTAGCTACATGCTTTCCTGCTCCATCTCTCACTTAATTCAAACACACTGAGGCAGATACAGGCATACCATTAGGTGAGTGAACATGAGAGTACAAAATCCCCCTGGTTTCGAGAGCTCCTCTTTGGTCCAGTTCCAGGGCGTATTGTACTTTCAGTTGTGCAGGCTGAGCAGGTGCACCTGGGAGGCATCACGTCTCCTTTGAGAAGCATTAAATCACCAGTGGAAGCCCAGGCAATGTCTTCCCAGACATTACTTGACCACATATCTTACCTGAAATCATTTGCCACCTGGGTTAGTGGTCCTCCTCCCTGGGCTGCAAATAACAATCAACCAGAAGAATCTTCTAAACTGACAAATTTTCAGATCCCATCCCCAGAGATACCGATTCAGTAGGAGCTTTAGGGTGGGTTGGGGCATTTCTTTGTGGTTGCCATTATTGGTGGTGGTGGTGTGTGTTTGTGTATGTGCCCATGTATATGTGTTCATTAAGCTTACCAGGTGATTCTGACACACAACCAGGACTGAGAATCTTGAATTTAGATTTTGTGTTTCTTTTTGTGTACATATGCCTTACTTTCATTGGTAGATATTAAGCTCTTTGGAGGCAGAAGTTGTGTTTTACATGTGTGTGTAATCTGCTCAACTCCTGTGAAAGTACATTGAGGTATAAAGGAAACCTGGATCCTCCAAGGCAAAAGCAGTAGAAATTGAGCACCACCACATGCACATGCTATTCACGACATCACCTGTTGCCATTTTATCTTCTGTTCCACATGCACTAGTGCATGGGTTCTTGATAATCGGTCCGTGAACTTGAATTTAAATTCAAAGAAACATTATTCTTGTGAGTACGTGTTGGTGCGAGTGTGATATATTTATTAAATAATACACAGTGTAGTACGGACTTAGTAAGGGGTCCGTGGTTTTCACCTGACTGGCAAAGGGGTCCGTGGAACAAAAAAGGTTAAGAACCCCTGCTCTAGTGCCACAGCACCAAAATTCTTAGAACCATGGGGCCTGTGGAGCCTTCCACAATGTGCAGCAAACTGGCAGCTTCAAGCCCAATTTTTCCAACAGCCTTTCATTTTGTTTGCTTGTTGAGCTGAGCTTAAATCCAAATTCAGCTGTGCATCATTAAAAGGGGGATATTTCTTAACACCAATGATTTGTCTTTGGACAACTGGCAGCCTTGGCCCCTGCTTGAGCCACATTAATTTCAGCAAGAGTTGTTAGGGACGGAGGAAAGCCAGCTGGGGCTGCCAGCTTTTAACTTTTGCTCAGGGAGCTTAAAGAGGTAGTCCTGAGGTTCCTGCAGCCATGTCCGACTTTAAAATCAATTAAAAAGAGCAAAACGTGAAAACCTCATTGTAGGAAAAAATGCCTTCTAGGCAATCTCACTTTTTGCATGGGGAGCTTTCCTTTACCCATGTGCATGGGAGACAATGTCCCCACCTGAATCTGATCTAGGGGAATGATTTCAGGCATTCACTTAGGTGAGAAACTTTTGTCAACCAGAAAATTGTTCCCTTTGCCTCCTTGTTTTTTTTATAAGTATGCTTTACTTTCTCTATATTTTTAATGGTACTTACACATATACCTTATTGATGTTTTATTCATGTGGACAAACTGCTTCCATTATGTGAATGTACAATAGCTGGAAGTCAATGAAAACGGCACAGCTAAAGCTCTATGCAATGCTTTAAAAATTGCAGAACCAATAATAACTTATGAGACTGCAGTGTTGAGGTGGAGCTGGTCAAACTTTATACTTCAATGTACTATGGACATATTCATCTTCAAAACCTCAAAGAGGACTCATCTCCCTCTGTTTCCATAAATAGAATGAACCTCTAATCTGCTCAAGAGAAGAGCATAAAGTTCTCATTTTGTCCTGCCCTGTGACATCAGAAAAAGCAAGTAGAACTGGTCATCTATGCACCAAGGAGTATCTGCTCTGGGCAAGGCACTGTGCTAGCCTCAGTGAGGACTCGGAGGTGGTTAAGACAAGACTCTTACCCTCCAAGTACCATGTGTGGATGAGGCACTCATTTCATTTACCTTGTAGGATCTCAGGAGAGCAGAAAATGGACTGGACTTTCAAAGGTAAGAAATCCTTAAATGCAATATAGGTGCTACAAAGAAACCCTACAAAAATTATCCCAGTGGTTTGGGAAAGAGGAGAAGCACAGAATGTTCACCTAAATGTATGAAGCAAGGATACTTAGGGGAGGGGGAAAATAACAACTGCAATTTCCAAGGAATAGAATGACTAAGAGTTTTAAAGATCATGAGAACAAATTAGGTGTGTTTAAAATATCCTCAAAAAATTAGCTCAAAAAAAATTACAACCCACTGTTGGAAAAATTATAATAGCTATCAGTTCTAAAATCTCTAGTACCCATCACTAAACCCACCCTGGCCAGGCACCCTCAACACTGCCAGCCCAGTCATCCCTCAGGGCTCATGTCTCTGCCCTCCCCAGAATCCTCTCAAAGGCTCCCCTCTTTTAGAGGCTTCCCACCTGTAAAACTATTCAGGGTCAATGTCTTGCATTTCTTCATTCCCTTTGAATACAAGCAAACAAATACATATTGATTTACTTACTTTCATGCAGCTACATTGATTTTTTTCACTTGTTTAATTTTCTTTTTGTATGCTTATGTCTTTTTTATGTGTATCAAGTATCCATACATCAAGCATTGGGTTCTTTAGATCTTCAAGAATAGAAATGGTGTGTTCTGCTTCTTTTATCTCTCTCCCATAATACCAAATGTTATTAGTTGCCTAAAGGAGAAATTAAGGTTAGAAAATAAGCCTAGTAAGAGGATTAATTACGGAGGTGGGAATGATGGGTGATTTAATATCTGCTCTTCAGCATAGGAAACTTGATTATGTGGAAAATGGTGACAACATATACTATATTATGTTGTATGGAGAGTGAAGGAAGGGAAATGAGGCTCCCAGGCCAAAAACAAAACAAATCAAGACAAAACAAAACTAAACAAAAAACCTTGGGATTAAGCTTCTACTACTATGATTTTTAGCACAAAATATGGGATTCTATATTTAGTGCTGGGGTGGCTAAAATTTTCAGTAGAGATCCAAAGAAGCTAACTGTTAGAGATGTGAAAATATCCTTTGCTAGGCTGTGATTGCTGGTTTCCAGTATCTAAAGAGCTTTAACAATTTCTGGGAAAATTCTCATACCTGCCAGACCATTTCAGCCCCCACCATTATGACTGCTTAAAACTGGAGCAGCATACACACAGCTCCATCCAGAAATCAATAAGTATAGCACTGATTTGCAAGCCCTTGCACTACAAGCCTTTGAGGGAGCTGCCATCATTTTTCAGGGTCCCCTTCTTTGAATCCTATTTCTCTACTGGATCCATTGTTCCTGGTTGGTCCATGAATCCTCAGCTACTACTCTGGCTCCCTTTTGAGGCTGATTGCTGCATACAGTCCCCTCCACACACATAAAGAGTGGGAAGATCAAGAAATAGTTGACTGATAGATGATAGCAATAGATATAGATAGACAGGTGATATGGATGATAGATTAAGTAGATAGATAGATGATAGATGGATGGATGGATGGATAGCTGGATGGAGAGAGAGCATGCACTAGAGTGTGTACATGCATGAGAGAGATTAGAGATAGATTACAGATAAATAGAAGATAGATAATATAGATAAATATAGAATGATGGATAGATAGATAATGAACAGAATATATATGGTTCAGTTTCTCAACATTATAAAGTTTCCCTGAAGACTATGTTTAGGCACTGTGGCAGGTACAAAGATGAAAAGATACATCTTTGTGAGCTACAGAGGGTATGATTATATGAGATCCTGACTAACTAGAGAATGAAATCCCATAGACTAGAGTTTTTCCTTAGAGTCCAAAGCCATAGTACAAGCTTTATACAAAAGTCCAATACTGGAAAGTATTCAGATGGTCTCGAAAATATTAAATAATTCCTCTAGAGAAAATTTAAATATATAGCAAGGAGGTGGAAAACTTTAGTCCACAGGTCAAATCAGGCCCACTGATAGTATTTGCAAATAAAGTTTTATTGAAACAAGCCAACCTCATTCAGTTGCATATTGTTTGTGGCTACTTTTGTACTACAATGGCAGAGCCGTTATAACAAAGACTATGGCTCACAAACACTAAAATATTTACTGTCTGGCCCTTTATGGAAATATTTGCCAACCTCTGCTCTACAGTATGACAACACCAACTTGCCCAGTTATAAATGTAAACTGGGATGTTCTTAAAAGCAAGATTTCCTAAGAATTAGAATTTCCAGTGGAAGAATCTGGGACTTAGTATATTAAACAGGCACTGCAGGTGATTCTTAGAATCAGGCAAGTTTGGAGAACCCTGGCAGAGCTTTTAAAAGTTTGATCTTTAGAATCTTACAGCTCTAGATTTACATCAAACTCCACCATTTCTGATTCTATCACCTTGGGCAAGGTAAATATCTTTTTGAGGCTCAGTTTTCGCATTATAAAATGGGGAAATGTTTCTTCCTCATAGAGTTGTTAGGGGGATTCAATGAGAAAATGCTTTATCAAAACTTGTGGTACATGGTACCAGTTTCAATAAAGGTTTTGTCATCAGTGTCGGAATCATCATGGTTATTTTCTCTTCCTTCCTCTCTTCCTCATTCTGCATCACCATCCATGTGATCTAGTCACTTAGGAAGTTTTTGGTGTGATTCTACTTGAAAATGGTGGATTGGTTTACTTTTAGAAGTTCCTGAATCCTGAGTTTTACCCTCTCTTTTATAAGTTTTAAAAAATTCAACCAATAAATCTTTAAATGATTTATAGCATATTTTATTTAAAGAATACAAAGTACTTTACAAACAAGTGAGTGTGATGGGGAAAATGGAAAAGGTTTGAGCTACCCCATACCGCACAAGAAATCCAGGAGCAGAATACACAGCCCAATACCTGAACTCCAATACCAATACACCTTTCCAGATTGGTCTCGTTATCACTTATTTATGATCGTCTTGCAGATAGGATAAAACAAATCTACCAGCCAAAAACCTTTTACAGGCCCACAAAATGCTCACAAGCTTCGCCCCCTTTACCAATGTTAGAATGCTGATGAATTGAAGGAAGTAAACTCCACTTGCCCAAAGAACTCCAGGGTTGTTGCTTTGATTGTGTCACTCCCTTTCTCAGAATATTTCAGTGGTCCCCAGTGCTTCTCAATCAGATTTAAATTCCTCTCCATGAGCTTTAAATTCCACTTCTCTGCCCTCTCTAACCACTCATACTCTCAGTCATTTCCATCTCACCTGCGGTATCCACCTCCGCCAAGGAAATCTACCACAGTCCAGCTGAATAAATCCCATGCATTTCTCCTGGATTTTAGATTCCATTAGAACAAGAAAAATACTCTGAACAAAAGAGACGATTGTCTTAGCAGTACTCTTCCCTGATCAGACCACACTTGGGAAATTATGTTCCATTCTGGGAAGGATGTTCTAAGAAGGGTCTGGAAAAACAAGTGCCCATTGACAGGAGAGGCTCCGATTTGGTAAGGCAATAAATAGTTCTGAAAAGAGAAGACATGGTGAACTTGCAATGTAGTACCATCTTTCAGATACTCAAAGGACTGTCATTTTGAGAAAAGGTTAGACTAAGTCTGAATGGCTCCAGAGAACCAAAATTAGTACAATGGATGGACAGTTCATGAAAGCAGGTTACTGTTACATTCAGGAGGGAAACTTCACAGTAAGTATACTCAAGCTAACACTGGAATATACTATATTGAGAGGCATATGATCAAGTGTGTAAAAGATGTTGTAGTGGCAATACATATTTCCAACATAAAGAGGAATTAGATGACTTACAGTATGGCTACGTGGTTAAGAGCACAGACTTTTAATTCAAACTGCCTAGGCTTACATCTACTTTACCCTTATAAGAGGTTGACTTAAACCTCTCTGTGCCTCAGTTTCCTCATGATAAGAGTACTGATCTCATAGTTGTAGTAGTGAGGGATTAAATGAGTGAATGCATGTAAAGTACTTAGAACAGAATCTAACATGAAGTAAGAATTATATCAGTATTTGCATTTAGTATTTTACTATTTTTAGCATCCAGTGCCCTTATTTGTATCAAAGCTCCTAATTTTTCCTGAAGAACACTGAACAGTTAGCACATCAAAAGTGCACCATCTGCAACCCACCAATGCCATGAATAGGGAAGACTGGACCACCAAAACAAGAAGCTCCAGAGCAGGCTCAGTTCGTAAAACATGCAACGAGAGGGAAGTGAGAGTTTCCAGCCCGTTTGTCCTCATGGCTTCCAGCCATTGGTGATGCTTCAGGGAAGCAGCTTCTAGAAACATAGGGACCACAAATCTGCCAAGTTGAAAGAAAACAATTCACTAGGGCAAGGCATTGTGTTTAGTTCTAAAGAGCACCTAGCACAGGGAGGACATTCAAAAGCATTAATACAGTCATAATGTAAATCAACATAGGCCTGCAGGCTGGGAGCTGAAAGAAATTAGGGTAAAGCCTAAAGAAATCAGACTGTGGGCAAAAAGGAATTTCAATTAAATTATCAAACATTACTGCTAATGTGTATCGTTTCACTGAGTTGTCTCTTGGTTACATTGAGTTCTCTCTTGAATGCATAGAACTGGTCACCTCCCTTCCCTTCTTTAAAACCACCTGGGGTTCCCCACTGCTTATACTACCAAGGCCAAATCTCCTAGCAGAGCTTTCAAAAACCCTTTGAGTTTGTCGCCAACCTATCTAACTTATTGCCTGGAATTTGGGCAGCCACAGAGAATTTCTATTACTCCTGGAAAACACCATGATCTTTTACTTCCTCATCTCTCAGTCCTCTTCATATGGCTGACAAACCCTACTTATCCCAAGGACCCAGCCTTCTCTCACTCTCCAGGCCTCCCCTGTGCCCACCAGCACTTTGTAACATGTCTAGTTCTTATATTATATTATGGTTATTTATTTTCGTAAATATATCCATATCTGTCTCATCCACAAGACTGTGGGTTTCTTGAGAACAGAGATTATAATTTATTTTTCTGTGCATCCCCAGCATTTAGCACCAGTTCCAACAAACAATAAGCTGTCAATATTTTTGTTCTGAAAGAAGGAAGGAAGGAAGGGAGGGAGGGAGGGAGGGATTTCAGCAGACCCAAGATCCTACAGCCTAGCTGAACCCCTGAATTAATTTCAGAATCTAGCAGTAGTATTAATAAGTTTAGGCCATTACTTTTTCACTTTAGTTCAATCTAAGCTGAGTCTGATATTCCATGCGTATTTTAGTGTTATTTTAATGAGAAGCACACCTAGCTCCCTTCAATATAGAAATCTACCCTCTTACCCTCCAGCAACCTTCCTACATCTGTAAATAGAGTCTCCTCTCTAGCCCTGTAGATGATTCTTTGGCCTCTTGTATAATGATTTCTGACCATTCTGTTTATATTTACTTGTCCTATTTCCTTCATTACACTTTAAATCTCTGCCTAGAAGCAGTGGCTTCTTTTGTAACTCATCACAGTATAACTATCCATGGTTGACAGACTGCCATATTAACAAATAATGTTTGATAATTTTATTGAAATTCCTTTTTTGCCCACTGTCTGATTTCTTTAGGGTTTACCCTAATTTCTTTCAGCTCCTGGCCTGCCAACCCAAGTTGATTTGCATTATGGTTGTATTAATGCTTTTGAATGCCATCCCCGTGCTACGTACTCTTTAGAACTAAACACAATGCCTTGCCCTAGTGATTTGTTTGCTTTCAACTTGGCAGATTTGTGGCCCTTGTGTTTCTAGAAGCTGAAATTGTCAAGACTCTTTTAATGCACCTCTTTGTTCGGGCAATAGCATGCCTGGTGGCTTTGAGAATAGCTGTCATTTTGAGAATAGCATTTGTAGACACAACTGCTGCTGAAAGGGGAAACTCTATATATGGCGTATTTCACTGGGAACAAGGCAGCAAAAGGAATGGCTATTATTCTCCATTAAAAGAAACAAATGAAAGCTAGTGTATTAATTTGGCCATGAACATAATGTAGCATTTTGCTCTAAAACTGGACATGGTTGTATCTACACTGTCCACATCAGTGCAGTTCTTCTCATCCCAGTCAATGTTTGTGATTACCCCCCAAGGCATCCAGTATAGAAAAGATCTGGCCCCTGCTTCAATGAACTTCTAAGATGGCTTTGAGTGTGCAGCGCTAGCCACAGCATGAAACTCCCCAGGTCCTTGTTACACACCCGAGTGTCGCAAGCTCAGACAATCTCAGCACCAAAAAAACCACAGATAGCTACAATCCAAAAGAAACAGAGGCTTAGGATACTTCTTTGAAACTTGGATTTGTGCCATTACAGTTTAGCAAAAGTTGGAGACTGAGAGGGCATGCTTGTCCCCCTCCTGCTGGGGAAATATGGCCCCTCAGTGCATTTGGTCATGGCTATGTTCTGTCTACACAGGGATGGAGCATTAGGCATTTGCCATTTTTGCTACACTGGGAGTTCTGGCTCAACTGAATGTGCCAAATCCCTTATCGCATGATATTAAAAATTTAAATTCAGCTGCCTGTCTCCCTTTATAGAACAAGTACATTTAATATACAATTCTTGAGTAATCCATTCCAAAAACTGACTATGGGCAAGGAAAAAAATGCATGCCTTACTTAAAAATGGAATGGCAAACAGGTGAGAAATAACCTCACACTAATCCTAATGTCTAGTCATTTACCTGCCTCCTCATGAACATATCCTGATATCAGTAATGGTTCCAAGAAAACTAGAAAAAGAATCATTAAAACTTCAAATGTAAACAGGCTCAAAGATGCAGCCAAAACCAAAAAAGTTTAAAGAAGGAAGGAAGACAGATACACCTAGTAAAGGTGCAGTCTTAAAACAATATTTCTAAGCCCCAAAGATTAATTCTATGGGAAATAAGAAGAGAAAGATGGAAATGTATTGGCCAGAAAGAAAAAAAAAAGTAACAAAAGAAACTGAAAAACAAAATAAAAACTCACAAAGAATGAAGGAACAGCACAGATAAATCAAGAAATATTCTAAGGGGTTAAAAAACTGGAAAATCTGTACATCTTTGCTAATTTGATATGCAAAAAAAATCTCACATTTTAATTTGCAGTACTTTGGACACCAGTGAAATTCAACATTTTCCCCATGTATTTTCTAACTTATCTATTTCTTCTTTTGCCAATTGTTTATTACTAACTAATGCTCACTTATCATTTTCTTATCTATTTTTCTGAGGTCTGTGTGAGTAAAGGTTGTCATATTTACTGTACCCGGGAGAATCTCCACTTGATAGCATAGTTGTAAGCTGGGGAGAGATAGAAAGCAAGCGATAGGTGTAATTACTATCTAATGACTTTTAATTTTTATTCATTTTGCATTCTCATCAATAAATTAGGAATAGATATTATGGTAACATAAGTTTTCCAATAGGTTTTCCATGAAAGGTTTCATGTAAAATAATAAATGTGTAGATGACAGCATCTTGGGGCAGTTGGCATCTGGGGAATAGGGTTTAATCAGTAAATATCCTTGATACACTGAAAACTGATCAGACACACCAAAATGGAGTTAAGACAAGCAGAGTATTCAGAAAAGCCACTAGCAACTTGGAGAACATGGAAGCGATGCACTATGTTCAGACATAGCAGAAAAATATTAGGAACCTTATCCTGAATTCAGCCTTATCCTGAATTTTTATTGTCTGTTAAAAAGCAAACATTGAATATAGGATCCCTGTGATATCTTTGTTATAGTCAGTGCTGAGTCACAAGCTGCAATCCTATTCATTCATTCTGTTATTTATGTAAACAGTATTTATTGAATCTCTTTTATATTGACAGACTCATGGGTAGGCATTGGATACATATTGATCCATAAAATAGTCAAAATTTCTGTGTATAATACAAATGGTGGTTAGTTATAGGAGACAGACTACAGTGATAAAAGTAACATGAACACACACGCACATACATGCACACGTGTATACACACACACACACTGAGAACAAGAGTCAGAAAACAAGATTTATGAAGAAAGGCTAAGGAAGGAATATTCTTTTACCTGGGACACAGTAGTTGAGAAAAGATCTAAAAATGCTCTTGAAGAATTTAGAGAATTCCCTTTTTCCATTGAAGATGTACAAGATAAAGTGGGATAAAATATATTATATTAAATTTATTAGTTACATATTTAAGAAAATATCTTCAAAAGGAGGAAGGTTAAAATATTCCTTCCTTGAAAGTACTTTTTTAAGGAGGTACCAGGGATTGAACCCAGGACCTCGTACATGAGACACAAGCCTTCAAACCACTGAGCTACACCCACTCCCCTCCCCAATATTTCAAAAGGAGAGATTCTCTTATCTTGGATTAGTCTCCCAAAAGTTAAGAGAGGAACAAATGTCTGCCATTTAAAAAAAAAAAAAAAAGCCTGCCAGCTCAGGGCGGATTTTCACTGAGTTTCACCCTTGTTTTTCCTTCTTTCCCTTTGCTCCTTTGAACAATTATCACACGTAATCCTTTAACGGGGGAAAAAAAAAAAGCCGGTTCAAGCGTCATGCAGTGAGCAGGGTTCTCTTCTGACCTCTCCAGGTTCCAAAACCTTGATTTCAATCTTCAGTTGCCTCTATTCTCCTCACATATGCTGCTTTAATAATTCCTCGAAGGATTCTTTTAACTTGGAATTCTGTAGAGACAACTGGTGATGAGCTGAAAAGTAATGAAGCCACACTGGAATAAACAATAACTGAAGCATATATATTTGTCACCTAATTCTTGTTCTCATGGGTGTATATTATTAAATGACTGTGATAAGATGGATCAAGATGTGATTTGGGGATCTTCTCCCCAAAAACAGATGACACATATTGACCTTCTGATGAAGTACATTTGCATGGAGTGGTAGGGGACTAGAAGATGAAAAGAGACATACTTGTAAGACCCATTTTAAAGGTGAGAAAATTGAAGTTGTGAGGTTGTTTAGCTCACAACTGTGGTGGTTCAAAGCGAGGAACAGATTTCAGATCTAACTCTCAAGGCTTTGGCCTCTAAACAAAGTAAATGAATGAATGCCCATTTCCAGTTGGCATGGAGAGTCTCCAGGGCTTAAGGATTGGAATTCTGCTTTATAAATTCTAAAGTAGAAATCCTTCAAAAATATAGTTACAGCACACTAATTAATGTGTCCCAATGTCCCTCCGTTTCAGTCACCTCAAGAGCCTAAGACTGTTAAAGCCACTTAGCTTTGCTTGGCAGTACTCACCCCTCAGAATGGGAGCCTGAGGTCTTTCTGACAAGCCAAGGCATAGATGTGTGTCTGCTGACATGAAAAGGACCCTTCTGTGAAATGTATTTAACACTTAGTGCTTTATTAAACAGTCTTGGACATTCTTTCTCTATCCATCTCTTCCTTCCCCTTGACATCTAATTTAAAAAAGAAAAAAAAAAAAAAAAAAAAATCAAGGCCACCTTCCAGAGCCATTACCAGTCTCAAATTTTGTAATTTTAAATGAGTTCTCTGCTGTAATTTAAAAGATAACTCATTCCTATTTCCAACATTTAATGTATTTTCTTTTTTTTTCTGAAAGCAATATACGTGTGTAATTAATAAACAATTTAGTATGTGGAGGAACCTAGGAACTTGGCAAATGTTCTGGGGATATGAAATCTCAAGAAAAGCAGCACATTATAAGAAATCGTAAGTAATTACTTATGTAAGCTTTCTTTTTAAATTCTAAGAACATTAACTACTAATTACCTACTAATTACCAGTACTTCAGCAGGTGTTTGCACTTAACTGTAGGCTAAAGCCCCTGTGAAAAACAAACCCCTCACAGCCTCTCTCATGATAAAAACTGAATCCCACTGGACCTCAAGCTCGCCATAGGAATGGCAAAACTGGTCACAAGCCAAAGCTTTATTCACTTGGTTGCTTCAGGTAAAAAAAGTAAATGCTGCTGGTCAATTTGCCTTTCTCCTTTTACTCAAATGCAGTCACTACCCACCAATGAGAAGGTCTGGCTTGAATGGCAACATCAAGATATCTCCGATTAAATTCAACTATGATGAAGAGTCCTTCATCAGAAAGCCATCCGTCTCACTTCCACGGCAGAAGCATCTTCTGTGTCTGATGGGCCTGGAGCGTCATTAAACCACCTCTCTACATTTCCTTTGCTGGAATTTGCAGTGAGCATGTGCTTGCTTCACGGATTTTCCATTCTCCTTATCTAAATAGTAAAATGCTCATTAAGATCCCTTCCAGCTTGAAGAGTGTGAGATTCTCTGATCTTCCACATCATAGCGTTTCAGGAACCAAAGCCATGTGACATTCACTAAAGACCCAGGATGGCTCTACATTCTGCTAGTCCCCGCCCTGAGAATGACATCTCCCACAGCCACGAGCAGGGTCGCCATGTGTCTTAGCTAATAGCGACTTCTTCAAGACACCTCGGTCATGCTCGCATTGCACCACATTGATATCGAGAAGGGAAGAAGAACCCAAAAGGTGATACCCAATAGCCCAATGTCATTTCACATCACTGAAAGGCATTCAGCTTTGCCCAGGACTGCCTTCTACAGCAACCCGTGTTTCTCACTTCAGTCCCTGTACTATTTTCTTATGACTGCCATAACAAATTACCACCCACTTGGTGGCTTAAACAACAGAACTTTATTCTCTTGCAGTTCTGGAGGCCAGAGGAGGTTCGGTTTCTTGTCTTTTCCAACTTCTGGTGACTCCATCACTCCGATCTCCTCTTCTGTGTTCACATTGCCTCCTCCTGTTTTCTCTGTGTCTCTTGTAAGGACAATTGTCACTGGATTTAGTGCCCCTCAGATAATCCAGGAAGATCTCATCTCGAGATCCTTAATTTAATTTGACCTTCAAAGACCCTTTTTCTAAATAAGGTCACATTCATAGGGATTCCAGGGATATGGACATGGACATATCTTTTAAGGGCCACCAGTCAACCCCCTACATCCTTTAAATGGCCTCTCATTTATTAATTCATTTTTTTCAACAAGTTTTATTGAGCCCTACTGAATTGCAGATACTCTTTTAGGTGAGGATAAGGAATCCATGAACGAGACCTTACAAGTTCCTGCCCTCAGAAAGCTTAGATATTATTATCTCCCTCTATTTATTTTGTCCATCCATTTCAGACATACACTTCCTTAAAATCCACTGTGCTCCATTGATATTCAAAACACACACAGCCCTTAGAAATCTTGTTAAACCATAGCATGTGAGCAGGTTGGGGAAACAGGGGACATGCATGAAAAGTTTCTTTTCAAGTTTTCAGGAGAACAAGAGAGAGAAAAGCATAGATGTGCAAATTTTATAAATTCATTCTACAATGTAATTGAACTGCCAAAAGATTGAAGAATTCAATGTTGATGAAGAAACGGATATTAGTGCAACGAAGAACAGCTCTGTCTTTGTCAGTCAGCAGCCTTTTACATGTCATAGGCTGTCACTTCCTATTGCATTTCAACTGACTAATTACCTCAGTTTATTAAAACTGAATATGAATTCACATATTTTACTTTCCCAGCCTTCAAGTGTTCCTGCTATTAAGGCTATTACCTAATGACATATCCCACAATTAGGGGGTTTCTCGGATGAGGAAATGAGTGGGCCAAGTGGACAGCTAGAGTTGAGGGAAGTTGTCTGCTGGGGGTTATTACATTAGTCAGAGGGAAGGCAAACCAGAGCCTGCAGCCATTAGTAAGGAGCTGGGCACTGCCGCAGCCAGGAAGAGGTGTTAAGGAGGATGGGACGGGCAGAAACGAGAACTATGCCTCTAAGGGAGAGCTACTTTCCCATCAGAGGTAGACCAAAAGTAATCAAACGAAGAGACCATACATACATTAGTTATATGCTGCAGTATCCAAGGGCTATCTCAACTGCAAATCATAAACTTAAATTTTAAAGGTTTGTTGGGTCTTGGGTGGAGAGGCAGGGGAAGTTGGGTAAGATGGGTGTGGTTCTTGGCGGTGATGGTGTTTTGGGCGGGGTTTTTGTTTTGTTCTCAATCTGGAGCAATATTGGAGTGCATTTATAGTTGAGATGGACACATCATGTTCAGTGAAATCTAAGTCAGCCTCAAATGACAAAGCAAAGCAAATTTCATCATTCCACACCTGTATCTATGTGATTACAGGTTTTAAAAGCGCCATCATCAAAAAGTGGAATCTAGAATCAAGTAATTAACACTTTGGTCTCCAACACTGTTGAAGCAGCCATTGGAATTTCATTTGTATTCTACCAAATAACACACTGGGAGGAGCAGGAGTGGCCACTTAACACATTTCCAAAGGACTATCTGGACTTTTGAACTGCAGACCTTCTGATGAAGACAGATAACGTGGTGTGTGGGTGACCAGAAATTCTCAGCAATGTTTTCATAAATTGCCAGAGGTAATCAATATTCATGGAGAAAACAAAAGCAATACCTTGGGAAGTTATGTAGATATGGGGAGCTGGCAAAGAATGAAACACCAGGCCACAGAGGAAAATGCCACTTGTCTTTAGCTGAAGTTACGAATACAAGAACATAACACTCAGGAAAGGGAAGGGGGCCTGTTTTTTCCTTAGCAAATTCTAATAGTTTGTTATGAAAGGTAGTTATTGTATACTTTGCCATGATTTCTCAGGCTACCTTGGTCCAATCAGAATGGGCCCATGTTTCAAAGTTTAAGGGGAAACCGCTCACCGGACCCAAGGGTAGCCTCATCCTCTGGCCAGGACAAGTTGGAGGGAGCTAAATGTTTCTCCTTAGCCAAGCTTCCCCAAAGCCTCAAAGCCCTTCTCACCCCTTCCTATTCTCTCAGTCACATGGTTGCAGTCCAAGGGCTGTACTTGCCCTGGGCACTGTGAGCTTAATGAAATGAGTCAGCATTTTAAAAATCAGGATATTCCCTTGAAAATCTGAATTTCCACCAAAATGTGAACATCTCACCCCACTGAGCCAAAATTTCCCCAGAACCACCATCAGCTAAGTAGTAGCTCCCCTTTCTAACAGGACAAGCACACTTAGCTTGCTGCATCTTCATCCCCATCCTTTACATATTAACGTTGCCTGTGGGGCCACAACAGGCTTTTGAAGTTGTGAAGTCTGCACACATTCAGTGGCCCTCACAGGCCTCACAAAGTCCCTCTTCAGGCCCTTGCAGACTCCTTTTAGGGTGCACCCCACCTCAACTCTTCTGCTCAGAAGCATTTACCCCTGCTCTGCCATTCCAGAAGCTCATTCCAGACCCTCTGCCCCAAGCCCCACGAGCTCTCCCCACTCTGAGGGTCCAGGGCACCCAATCTGTGCCAGGGCCGTTAGAGATTTTCTCACTGACAAACCCTTCTTTACAAATATTTTACCTGGAATCTCAATGTGGCAGTTGAGATTATTTTTATGAATCCCAAAAAAGAGAAAGATTATGTTTGTAAACCGGTCTGTTCCTCTGGGTGTGATATCCTTTGATTGTATTAAATTCAAAGGTTTTAAGTTTACTTAATAAAATCAATTTATGGCTTTTGATTCAACCATGTCAGTAAGGCATGACTCAGGTTGTGTCCCTGCCCCCTTGGTGGGCCTATATAAATGGACACTCACTCAAGAAGACACACAGAAGAGAGAACTTGGTCATTTCAGTCCTGCCATGTGACAGAAAGGAGACGACTCAAACAGCTAAAGCCCCGGGAAAAGAGATGAGCCATTCGCCTGATAGTTTGCAGCTGAAGAGAACAGAACAGCTGAGCAGCTGAGAAGGCCCCAGAGACCAGGCAGAGATCAGGGACCATCTTGCTTCAACATGTAGCAACTGACTTTGGTGAGAAAGCAACCTTGAATTGGACTCTTTAGGGCCTTGTAACTGTAAGCTTTTACCCCAAATAAATACCCTTTATAAAAGCTAACAGATTTCTGGTACTTTGCATCAGCACCCCTTTGACTGACTAATACACCCGATATGTAAAACGGATAAAAGAGCTACTTTGCTTGGGTCACAAGGAGGGACCACAGCCTTGGCCTCCCTAGGACCCCCTTAACATCCACACAAGCCCCTCAAGAAGCTTCCAAGATACCTTGGTCAATGGTACCCCAGGAACCCTCAAAACACTGTTTTATGTCTTTCATTAATATCTTTTACATAATTCTCCAGAATATTAGTTCTTTATTATTTTACATATTTTCTTCCTATAAGATTGTTCCTAAAGATTGTTGGCATTAGTCTTAAAGATCTGTGCCTAAATGTTTATATTCCACAATGCATTTTTGCACAGTGTGAAATAAATATTTGTTGGCTTTTTCTCTGTCATGTTTTAGACGAGGTGTGATACCTACATAAGGAAAACTGGGAGTTCTCTTCCCAACAGAACCTACTGCTGAATTTCAGCATGCACAATGACATGAAGACAGCTTCCAAGACAGCTTCTGATCATCTACCACACACGGGCCAGCACCATCCAGACAGGGTAAGGTAACGACAGAGGGGACTGAGAAAATAAATTCACCACTGTGTTGGTAATGTTCTGTTTCCTAATCTGCTTGTTGCTTATATGGATTGTTCAATTTGTGAAAATTCATTGAGCTCTACACTTAACAATTTGTGCAATTTTTGTTTATATGTGTTTTTTTTTTTTTTCAATAAAAAGTAAAACAGAAAAGAACATTTAAAAAATTAACTATGAATCTTTTATACAATTTTTCCTGGATTGAGATGCATCTATCTCACCCTAGACTTGTGCATGACTTGGGCAGGGCTGGGTCTTATTTACTTTTTTTTTTTAGGTACTGGGGCTGGGGATTGAACCCGGAACCTCATATGTGGGAAGCTGGTGCTTAACCACTGAGCTACATCAGCTCCCCCGAGTTGGTTTTTCATTTGTTTGTTTGTTGTTTTTAGGAGGTACTGGGGATCGAACCTGGGACCTCATACTTGGGAAGCAGGCGCTCAACCGCTTGTGCTACATCTGTTCCCCTCATTTACATGTTTATCACCTTTGTCTGTCAAGGGGCTTGGCACAGAGTAAAGGGTCAGCACATTCTCACAATGAATGTGGCCTTGGCATAGCTCAGGCAGTGAGAATCAGCCTGTTCCCTTCTACACATCTCTCTCTTTACAATCCAAGCATCCGCGCAACCAGTGACCACATACCGGTTCTTCTGAACCCTGTTGTTCCTCCTGAGGAATAGGTAGGTGTGACAGAGGTCTATCCTAAGCCAACCCTTTCACAGAGCTTTGCCCTGTACACTGACAAGCATGCAACATGCTACACTAGGATCCAGGAACACAGAGATGGACACAACTGTTAGAGCAAACAGCCACAGACACAGTTGTCCGAGCTGTGGGGTACCCACCATAGCACTGTCGGAACAGCGCTCTAATCTATTTAGAGTGATCCAGAAAATTTTCCCAGAAGGAGCTTATATGTGACATGCGAAGGGGGTTACCAGATGAGGTGGTTTAACAGTTTCTGTTCATCATGGTTTATGTTATGGAAAGTTTCCCATTCTTCTAAAAAATGCTTCCTTCTGATTCATCTAGAGTAAGAGAAAATCTTCAGGCTCTTCAAGAAATCTAGCTCAGAATTGTGTTACAATCATTTGAAAAGTTTCCAGCCTTCCTTAACTTCCAACTTCTGACTGGTGAACATATAGGAAGGAGTTATTTTTCAATTTTTCATTTGTTAGAAAGCATATCTTCAAATAGATCAATATTCCACTCTTTCATCAAAACACACTGAAATGAAAGGGATGGTGGGCAGAATAATGGCACCCCAAAGAAGTCCATGACCTAAAACTCAGACCTTGTAAATACATCAATGTTACATGGCAAAGGGAGCTTTTCAGATGGAATTAAGACTACAGACTTTTTTTTTTTTTTTTT
>JAQZBX010051832.1:0-19277 GCA_029593785.1 Cabassous unicinctus | reverse complement strand
CACTGGGATTCGATCCTCGATCCTTGGAACCTCTGATGTGGGAGAGAGGCATCCTACTGCCTGCACCACCTTAGTTCTGGTTTTTCGGTGTGTCTCGTCTTGGCTCTCCTGCTATGTCATCATCTTGCTGCATGACTCAGGGGGCCCGGGGGGGCTCACCAGCTTGCGGGGCTTGACAGCACACCGCGGACGAGGCCTGGGGGACTCACCAGCTCGTGGGGTGCCACCAGGCCTCGCGCGGGTGCACACTGACTGCTCTGACCACTCTGCCTTTTAGACCTAGAGCAGTGTCCTAAAGGAGGGATAGCATTCATGCAGGTGATGAAGAAGGTCCTTCTCAGCAGACGAGCCCACTAATGTTTAGAAACTAAGAAACAAAGGTCAGCAATGGAGCAGAGGGCTGGAGAAGCACCACACAGGACAGAGCAGAGGCCGGTCCAGGCTACTGTGCATGTAACTTCCCTGTATGAACAAGGCCCGCATACCCAGAGAGTCGTCTCAGCAACTTGCTGCTGCTTCTGTAAAAACGTGGGCCAATCACAGGTAAATATCAGTGTTTATTTTTCCAGGGTCTTCCTATTTCTCTGTGAGCAAAATATTTTACTTTTGTTTCTTAATTTAGTGAGATGGTTCTGGTTGAAGGTGACTCTCGTACTTCAAAACCAAATGATAAATTTAGCTCCATTTGTTCCTGTTCAGTTGATGGATGAGAATGATCACATCTCATGTGGCTCGCCTCTTAATTTTACATTTTCCCTGAAGGCAAAACATTCCTTTCATGTATAATTTTGTTTGAGCCACTGTGTGTGACTGAATAACTGCTTATTCTAATGAAATCATTAGAACATGTAGGTTTCTAATAACCTGATTTAATAGTGCTAGTTGAGTTCATTTAACTGGAATTTACTTCTCAGCCTCATTGCCCTCCCTGGATAAACCCAGCATCATTTCCTGCTCAGGGGCTTCAGAAAGGTTAAAAACTCCAATTTTAACACAGTCACAGAGGTGGGATTCAATTGAACAAATAGGAATGGAATACCAAGGTCTGCTAAGGGCTGTGCCACGTGCAAGCGTAAACGAGGTTGCCTTCTTGTTTACATAGAACTCGCCACTGGTGGAGCATCGCCACCACACTCACACAGTGCTTTACAGTTTGCAAAATCCTTTTATATATTCACAATCTAATTTAAATCTCATCACAGAACCTATGAAGTATATAAGTGTTTTAAGGCCTGCCAAAGTTAGATAGTTCCCGTCCTTGCACTGAATTGTCCTTTAATTATTTTGGTGTCAATGAGATGGAAATTTTATAACCTAAGGGACAGAGACAATTTTTTTTTTTTAGGAGGCACCGCGTTCAACATGGGAAGCAGGTGCTCAACCCCTGAGCTGCATCTGCTCCTTGGTAAGTCAAAGTTTTTAATACATACATCATTCTCTATCCAGGTGCAGAGATGCTCACCCTTCTTCCAGCCCGGCTTCAATGTGAACAAACATGCTTAGGAGTTGGCGGCGATGACCAGAGGATGGAGGGACTTTCCTTGCAGCCTGTAGCTGGGCCCTTGAAGTGACCTTGATGTCATTCTAGCAAACAGCAAGTTTGCTAGCAGAAAGCCTCCCACAGAGAAAGCTCCAGGTCCAGGTGAGTCTGCTGGGGGGTTCCAGAGACATTTAAAGAAAAAATAACACCCATCCTGCACAAACTCTTTCAGGAAATAGAAAAAAGAACAATCCCCACTCTGAGGTCAGCAAAAGCCAAATACCAGGACTTGACGACGACATTTCGATAAGGAAAATTACATGCCAGTCGCACTCAAGAATGTAGATGTGCAAATCCTAAACAAAACATTAACAAACCCAATCCAGCCAGACATAAAATGATGGCAGGACCAGGTTATTCCAGAAATGCCAAGTTAATTTAACATTAGAAAAGTCAATCATGTAATTTGAAAAATGAACAGATAAAGGGGAAAAATGAACGTCTCAATAACTGCAGAAGAAGGCCTTGATAAAATTATCCATCCATTCATGAAAAACCTCTTAGCAAAACAAGACAGGAATTTTATCTTACAGAAGCGTCTGTGCCCGTTTTCTATCGCTCTGTGATAAACTCCACAGATTTAGTGGTTTGAACAACACATCTATCATCTCACGGCTCCGCGGGCCTGGGGTCGAGGCATGGGCCGGGTCCCTGCTCAGGGCTGCCGTCAAGTCCCCAGGCCCGGCTGGGCTCATTCTGGGTGACGGCAGAGCTTACTTCCTCGTCGTAGGACTGAGGCCCCGCTTTCCTGCTGCGCCTTCCCAGCTCCCCAGGTGCTGGCTGTGGGGCCCTTTCACAGCCACTGTCCCCCCCCAACATGGGAGCTTCCTTCTTCAACTCCAGTAGCAGAATATGTCCTCAGGCTGCTACTAACAGGAATCAAGCTGTCATTATTCACAGATGGCATGACTGTGAATGCAGAACATTCAGAAGCAGTTAGCATTATTAAGTGAGTTCAGCCAGGCTGCTGGCTCTCAGGTCAATAATATTCAAAAATCAATTGTATTTCTCTCTACCAGCTTGATCTTTTTTTTTTTTTTACATTTAATTTTTAAAGAAGCTTTAGATTACATAATAGTTACATTAAAAATACAGGAGATTCCAATGTGCCCCACCCTCTCCCCCTCCCATACGTTCCCACATTAACAACATCCTTCATTAGTGTGGTACATTTGTTACAATTGATGAACACATATTGAAGCATTGCCACTAACCATGGACTAAATATTACAATGTTACTGTTAACTATCGTCCATAAGTTACGTTAGTTGTGATCATCCCATGCAGCACCATATTCTTAACACAGATCACTGTATTTTTAATTGAAGAATATTACATTGTATGGCTGTACCACCAGTTCACCCATTCTTCTATATTCTGCTCTATTAACGTATTTTCCTGTTCTTTCACCAATACCACATTGTCTTGATTGCTTTATAGTAAGTTTTGAGGTAGTGTCAGTCCTCTGACTTTGTTCTTTTTACTCAATATTTTGTTCGCTATTTCATGTGGGTTTTTTTTTTTTTTGCCTTTTCAATAAATTTTAAAATCAGCTGGTTGGGGAGATGTAGCTCAAGTGATTGAACGCCTGGGTACTGGGTCCCAGGTTTGATTCCTGGTATCTCCTAAAAATAAAACAAATGATAAACCAAATCTCATTGGGGAGCAGACGAACCTCAGTAGTTGAGCACCTGCTTCTTATGTTCGAGGTCCCTGGTTCAATCGCCGGTACCAACTAAAAAAAAAAAAGTTTTAAAAATTAGCTGGTTAATACAAAATTACTTGCCAGAATTTTAATTGGGATTGCATGTAATCTGTAGATCAAGTTGGGTAAAACTGATATCTTAAAAATACTGAGCCTTCATATCCATGATTTTTTTAAAATTTGTAAGTACTTTTTAAAAATACAGTTTTTTTAAAAAAAGATAGATTACATAAATGTAACATAAAAAATATAGGGGATTCCCATATGCCCCGCTCCTAACCCCTCCTATGTTTTCCCACATTAACAACATCCCTTATTAGGTGTGGTACATTTGTTACAATTGATGAAAACATTTTGGAGCATTGCCAGTAAGTGTGGATTATGGTTTACGTTGTAGTTTACTCTCTCTCCTGCACGTTTTTGTAAGTTATGGCAAGATATGTAATGGCCTGTATCTGTCGTTGCAATGTCATTCAGGAAAATTCCCAAGTCCCCAAAATGCCCCCATATTTCACCTGTTTTTCCCTCTCCCTCCTCTCAGAACCTCCAGTGGCCACTGCCTCCACATCAATGATATAATTTCTTCCATTGCTAGAATCACAGTAAGTCTATAGTAGAATAACAGTAAGTCTTCTTTAATCCATAGTTCATTCCCCAATCCTCAGGATTCTGGGATGGCGATGCCCACTCCACCTCTAATTGAGAGGGGGCTTGGATCCCATGGGGCAGATGGATGGGACTCTCGGTTCCTAGGGATGGTCGTTGTCCTTGTTAGTTGTCCTGGGTGAGTCCAATGAACTGGAGAGAAGGAGGCTGTACCGTTTTATATTCCTACCAGCAAAGAATGAGTGTTCCTATTTCTCTGCATCCTCTCCAACCTGTTTTTTCTGTTTGTTTTTTAATGGTATCTCATTGTGGTTTTGATTTGCATTTCCCTAACAGCTAGTGATGTTGAACATTTTTTTCATGTGCTTTTTAGCCATTTGAATATCCTTTTGGAGAAATGTCTTTTCAAGCCTTTTGCCTTTTTAATAGGGTTGTCTTTATTATTGAGTTGTAGAATTTCTTCATATATTTTGTATATTAAAACCCTATTAGTATGTAGTTTCCAATATTCTCTCCCATTGAATAGGCTGTCTTTTTCACTTTCTTGACTAAGTCCTTTGAAGCACAAATGTTTTTTAATTTTGATGAGGTCCTATTTATTTTTCCTTTTGTTGCTTGTGCCTTGGGTGTAAAGTCTAAGAACCATTGCCTACCACAAGGTCCTCAAGATGCTTCCCTACATTTTCTTCTAGGAGTTTCATAGTCCTGATCCTTGTATTTAGGTCTTTGATCCATTTTCAGTTAATTTTTGTGTGTGGTATGAGATAGGGGTCCTCCTTCAAGGGGGTATATGGAATGGTTTTTTTGTGTGTGTTTTTTTAACATGATTTTTCTGTAAACCTCCTTTTCTTCTTGTCATAAAAGGTAGGTTAGTGGTGACCTTTCGGGGGGCAAGGAGAGCCTAGGCATGTGAAGCCTTCTGGTAGGTTGAAATGTTCTAGATCTTGACCAGGGTGGTGGTTACAGGAGTACTCACTTTATAATTCAATAAATTGTACATTTATATGCCAAGCACTTTTATGTGTTTTTTGTTTTACAACAAAAAAGTTTTTAAAGGGAAAAGTCCGTTTTTAAAAAGCTATCTGAGGAGTGCTTTGAGGTCTGAGATAAAATCTTTCCTCCAGAGAGTATTTCCATTGCTTTGCCCAGCTCCCAGGAGCCCGAGCAATGCAAGAGCACCTGAATCCAAGCTCAAGTGTGAGAATTCTGGGTCCCTGTAGCCAGAGGGAAGGGCAGTTTGAGATTTTATGAAACCCCAAAAAAGAAACATTATGTTTGTAAGCTGATCTAATCCTCTGGGTGTAATGCCCTTTGATTGCATTAAATTCATTTGAGGGGCCTGTGATTAGATTATCTGTTAAGAATGCTTTAGGGCTTTTGATTCAACTATGTCCGTAAGGTATGACTCAGATTGAGCTCCCACCCCCTTCCTGGGTCTGATATAAATGGACACTAACACAGACACACAAGGGAGAGCTCTTCGTGTTTTTTTGTTTTTTTTTTCCTTAACTTTATTCTTCGTTTTTGATCCTGCTATGTGACAGAAAGGAGAAGCCTCAAATGGCTGAGGCCCTCGGGAGAGAGGAGCCATTTGCCTGACGGCTTCCAGCTGAGCTTGGGAAGGGCCTGGAACAGCAGAGACTGACATAGGAGGCCCAGAAAGAAACAGGCCCTAAGCCAGCCTGCAGCTGAAATTGGGAAGAATGTGGAGCAGCTGAGCCTGAGAGAGGAAGGCCGGATGGGAAGGAGAAACCTGGGCAGAGATCAGCAGCCATCTTGCTTCACCACATGGCAACACAACAGGATCAGCCGTAGCTACTTTGGTGAGAAAGCATCTCTGATGGTGCCTCAGTTTGGACTTTTCATGGCCTTGGAACTGTAAGCCTTTACCTCAAATAAATCCCCTTTATAAAAGCCAACAGATTTCTGGTACTTTGCATCAGCGCCCCTTTTGGCAAACTACAACAGTGGCTCACTTGCTTACTCCTGGGGTCCCATCCTAAAGCAGGGGGCCAGTTTACAGGCCCTCCATCCTTGAAGGTCCCTGGATTCCAACTCACCTAGCCCTGACCCTACCAAAGCCAGAAAGGCGAGCCTCCCAGGGCAGAAGCTGCCTCAGGCTGCAGCCCATCTCTGGATCCCTCCCCCATCGGTTGTGGTCTGGTGTTCCCTCATTATCTCCTTAATTCTTCCATAAGTTTGAGAAGATTTCTTCAAAATACTTCATCTAAACTAGTCTATGTTCCTGAAGCAGATTCTCCACTGACTTCTACTTTTCTAGAGGCAGAGATCACTAGATCCAAGCACAACCTTCTGCCTTGGTGAGAACCTGAAGGGGCAAGTTCATATCTCAACCATTTATGGAGAAGCACATGTCAAAAGAGCAGGAACCTGAAACAAAGGCACTGACAATGGGGCATTGGCAGCTATTGCCCTTCTTCCCTTGGTGCAAGCAGGTGTGCAGTCTACCTTGCAGAGAAAGCTCAGTCACCTTAACCCGGCTTGCTTAGAGTAACGCGCTCAAAGTCGATTAGTTCCACCTGTTCCAGGGAGAAGATAAAGTTGCTGTGTTGATCCCAGGAGTCTCCGAGACTCACCCATAACACTAGGACATGCATTCTTATAGTTTTATGATAAGAGAAAAACACGGAGGCTTCTTCCCTTTTTCCTCTTCTCCCTCCCTCTTTCCCTCTCTTTCATTATAACAAGCATCCATGAAATTGACTCCCTTTAATTATTTACATCTCCAAATTCCAACTGTTTATAAAGGTAACTTTGGCTACTGTCTTTAATTCAACCTGATTTTAAAATTCTCTTTTATACTGAATTGATTTTAAAAACAGCAAAATAAGTTTAATTGCTGGATGAGTCTCTCCCTCTGCCCTCAAACCAAATTTCACTGAGAAGGTAAATCCTTCTCCTAACCCACCTCCACAAAAATCCCCTGCTGTGCTACCTGGAACTCTCTTTCCATGCCAGTCATTTAAAAAAAACAACAATAATCAGTTTACATATATTTTGGAAGCACATCTAATTCATAAGTGAGAGTTCACTGGAGGTTTCCCACATTTGGTGGCTCAACCCCTGGTGTTCCCACTGGCTCCGCCCCATATGTAATCCATATTTAATTCATCAGCCACCGACTCCTCTTGAACATCTAACACTTTATCCTCACCTTAATCCAGAATACTGTCACTTCTTGCCTAGATTGTAGACAGCAATAGTGTCTCAATTCCTTAAATGGAACTAAAACAGTGCCTGATGTTTTCAACAAATGGTGCTGGGAAAACTGACAAGTCACATGCAAAAATAAAAATGTAGTTGGACCCTACCTCACACCATATACAAAAATTAACTCAAAATGGATCAAAGACCTAAATATAAGAGCTGAAACCATAAAACTCTTAGAAGATAACATAGGGTAAAATCTACATGACCTTGGATTTGGCAATGGAGTCTTAGACTTTACACCAAAAGCATGAGCAACAAATGAAAAAATATATAAATTGGAATTCATCAAAATTAAACTTTTTGTGCAAAGGAAATTATTAAGAATGAGAAAAGACAACCTAAAGAGTAGGCGAAAATATTTAGAAATCATCTGGCAAGGATTTAATATCCAGAATATATAAAGAACTCCTACAGCTCAAAAAATAAAAAGATAAAAGACCCAATTTTAAAAAATGGGCAGAGGACTTGAATAGACATTTCTTCAAAGAAGATATACAAATGGCCAATAAGCACTTGAAAAAAAGAAAAGCTCAACATCATTGACCTTTTGGGAAATGCAAATCAAAACCACAAAGAGATACCACTTCACATCCATTAGGATTGCTATTAAAAAAAACAACAAAAAAACAAAAAAACAAAATAAATGTTGGAGAAGATGGGGAGAAACTGCAACCCTCCTGCCTTGCTGTTGGGAATGTAAAATGGTGCAGCCACTGTGGAAAAGTCTGGTGGTTCCTCCAAAAGTTAAACAGAATTACCATAATTCCACTCCTAGGTATATATCCCAAGGAATTGAAAACAGGAACTGGAACAGATAGTTGTATTCCAATGTGCATAGCGGCATTATCCACAGTAGCCGAAAGCTGGAAGCAATTCAAACGTCTGAGGACAGGTGGATGGATAAACAAGATGTGGTCTATCCATACAATGGAATAGGATTCACCATAAAAGGATGAAGCTCTGATATACGTTACTACATGGATGCTAAGTGAAGTAAGCCAGATACAAAAGGACACAGTGCCTGATTGCACGAGTGTGAAATGTGTAGACTAAGCAGATCGGGAGGATGGGAGAGTGGGGCTAATGCTTCACGGGTACAGAGTTTGGGGTGATGAAAAAGTTTTAGTAATGGATGTTGGTGATGGAGGCATAATATTGTGGATGTAATTGATGCCACTGAATAGTACTCTTAAAAATGGCTAAAATGGTAACTTTTGTGTTATATATATGTTACCACAATAAAATAAAACACAACCAAAATCCAGAAAAACAAAACAAAACCAAAAGAGTGCCGGCCCTGTATGAGCTTCTGCTGGCGGGACAAACGGGTGGATGGAAGCTTGAGGAGACACCGCGGGCAGCCAACTCCCGGCTTCGGCGCTGCCCCCGCCTCGAGCGCGGCGCCCTGCAGGATTCCGGGTGAGCGTGTCGAGGACACTCGAGTTCGTGCCCCTCTGTGGACACGGCCCCCGGCGGGCGGCCACTGTTGCAGGCGCGACCCGCGAGGCGAGGGGCGCGGCCTGAGGCCGCAACCCAAGCCCACCCTCCTCGCGCTCGGCTCCCCGTTACCTGCCGAGGTGCGGCTGGCCAAGGCCGTGCGCTCCGGCCTCTCCCAGGGGCATCGGCAGGCCCCGGGGGGCTCCCGTCCGCGGGCGGAGGGCCAGGCCCCAGCCCTGGCGGCTCTGGGGGAGGGTCGCCACGAGCCCCTTACAGGCCTCGGCCTCCAGCGCGCGCCCCTTCCGCCTGCCCGCCCACGTCGGCCTGAGCAAGGTCACGTCGCCCGCGCCCCAAGCCGAGGCCGGCGGCGGGGACTGGCGCTCCCCGGGCACCCGGGACGGCGCGAGCGGCCTGCGAGCCCGGCGGGAGGCAGCGGAGCGCGGCCCAGCGTCGAAAACGCTTTTACGGACATTGGCGCGGCGCCCTCGGGTCCACCGAGAGCCCTGCGGGCGCGACGCGGGGAGGGCACGCGGGAGCCGCCTGGCCCGCCGGAGCGTCGGGTCCGCCCCGCACGCAGCTCCTGCTCCTCTCGGGGCTCCCCGCCGGCCGCCCCCGGGCCTGGAGGCGGCTCCGGCCCCCGCTCCGGCGGGGCTCGCGCCCGGAGACGGCGGCTCGCGCACGGCGGCGGGGCTCGCGCTCGCGCTCGGGCCGGGAGCGCGCGCGGGCGGGCAGGAGAGGGCGCAGCGCGGCCGGCGGGGAGCCCTGCGGAGCGGCATGGGCGCGGGCTCCGGCTGCGGGCGCCCGGCTCCCCGCGCGGCCCGGCCCGCTCCCGGCGCGCGGCCGCCGCAGCCCCGCCAGCGCCCGCAGCCCGCGGGGAGGACGACCCCGCGCCCGGCGCAACTTGCCTCGGAGCCCCGGTGAGGCGAGGGGGCGGCGAGGCGCCGCGCGGGAGCCGGAGCGAGAGCGTGCGGGCGCCCGGCGCGATGCCCCCGGCCGGAGGGCCCCGCGCGCCGCCCCGCAGCCTGTCCCGCCTGCGCGAGTGCCCGGGCCGCTCCCGCATCGTGCTGGCGCTCGGGGCCACGCAGATGGCGCTCGGATGCCTCATCGTGGCCGTCAGCTTCGCCGCGCTGGCGCTCACCACCTCGGCCCGGGTGCGCCACTCGTGTCCCTTCTGGGCCGGCTTCTCGGTGAGTGCGCGCGGGGGGCGGCGGGGCCGGGCCGCAGCGCCAGGTGCCGTGCGAAACTCCGGGCAGAGGCGGCTCCGGGACGCAGGCGCGCCGCTCGCCCTGCACTGCTCTCCGCCCGGGCGCAGGGGTCCCTGGAGTTACTTTTCTGGAAGGACGTGGAAGGCAGCTGGAGGGACCGCGGGGGAGGGGGCCGGGGGCGCGGGGACCTGGGCCTCGGAGGCCCCCGCCGGGCTCGGTGCGTGGCCGCGCCGCGAGCGGGGAGCGGCGTCTCGGCACGCGCGTCGCCTTCGCGGTGGCTTCCAGCCGCGGTCGGGGGCGTCCCGGCGGTGGCGGCGGCCCCTCGCCGACTTGGCGTTTCCCACCCGCGCCCCCGCCCCCTGCTCGGTGGACGGCGGGGATCCGGCCGGCGACCCGCAGCCGCGCCCGGGGGGGCGTGTTTTCTGGGCTCTGGGTCGCGAGGTTGACCCCTCAGTTAGAAAGCCAGGTGGAAACCACTTGGAGAGCTGTGCTGCGGGAACTGGCCGTCCCCACGAGCGAATTTTTGGGCCTCTGGCATTTTGTTGAAACGTGAGCCCCCCCCCCCACGTTAATAAAAAATAGACAAGTGGAAACGGGAAAACGAGAGCGGCGCGGGTATTCCTGGAGAGGCGCTTGTGCCGAGAACGCAGGGCACCTGTGACAACGCCTGGTTCTTGGTGCTGAAGGACTTTCCCGGCTTTGACTGGAAACTCAGGAGGTGGTCGTTTCGTCTACCGAAATCCAAACCTTGAAATTTTAAAAGTGCCCAGTTCTGCTTTTCTTTTGGGGGGTGACGGCCTTTATTTGCTAAGTCCATTGCAAGGCTCTCAAAATGAGAGCTGAGCAAAACGGACGCTGGAGCGCCCTGATCCATGCGGCTGTGGCCACGCCTCCTGCTGAGGCAGTAATGCTCAAAGCACGTTGCAGACCCCAGGCTCACCTGCAGAGCCGCTCAGTGTGCAGAGGAGAGGCGGGTGCAGGGCGCCTGACTCAGTGCTCCACTATATATAGTCCTCCACATCTGCTGCCCGGTTTTCAGCGTGCTTTAATTTGCCATGTTTTCTGTCGTCTGCTGCAGCTTGCACGTGGCCGGCCAGGCGGTCAGTGGGCCGCTCCCCCGAAGGCCCCTGCCCCATTCAGCCTCAGCCTTGGTGCTCCCAAGAAGTGGCAGGAGAGCTGCATTTGGATAATAAACCAAAAGGCCAACGTTTCTTGCACAGTAGGAAAGCTATTTATGTGAAAAAGATGCACTCGCTACATTGTAGTCCAAAGAGTTAAGAAATATGTGAAACAATCATGCTGTTTGAATTTCCAGTGTTTTTCCTCACAAAAACTGTTAGTTTTGGTTAGTTTTAACCTTCAGTGATTCAGAGGCATTCCACAAATGTTTACTGAGCACATGCTACATGCAGGCGTTCTTGTATAGGCTCTGAGGAAAAAACAAGAACAGAACAAACCTTGCTTACATTTTAGGGATTTAAGGGACCTTCTGCGCTGGGTCCAGGTTCCACCCCCCTTCACCATTAAGTCTTTTCTCAGTTTCCTTCATCAAATTTAATCTACCACAAACACCTTGAAATTCTTTCAACACAGTACATACCTTTTCTCATGTCCTGCTGGTGCCCTTTGCAGAAGTGGCAACTGGTCTGGTTGTGTTGGAACAGGTTGGCACGCTGGTGTGCATGTGGATGGACGAGCCAAACGTGTACCTGCAAACTGGCCACAGCGCCTTGGGATGTGTCCTTTGTCTGAGAATGGCCACGGGTGGTTGGCTTTATACTGAACTCCAGGGCAGGCTCCACTCTGCTTCCATTGCATCTTCTAAAGCAAGATCCGTGTCTTTAGCTACCTCTGGTTTGTATGTGGTGAAGAATCATGAAACGAGCTTAAGAGAAACCAAAAGCTTAAGGAAAAAACCAGCTTGTGTTTATTGAGCCATGTTGCATGCCAGAGCTTTCCGTGGTGTGATGGGCCGTCGCATCGGTGACCCCCCTGGACCCGCACTCCCCTCCCTGAGCTGCTAGGAGGAAAACCACAACCTGGTTTTGGCGACACAGCAGGACTCCTGGCTCGTGGTTCCAGAGACCAGAAGCCTTGGCCTTGGCTGCAGTCCCTGGGTTCCTTGGCTCTCGCCGCACGGCAAGGTCCTCTCCTGTCCTGGGTTCCCGCCCGTTTCTGGCTGCCGGCTGCCTCCAGGGGTGCTCTCTCCCTGCTTGTGCAGGACTCGCTCCTTCATTTGGGCCCTGAAAGCAGCGTTTTCAGGTTCCTGTTTATGATGGGCCCACACCCAGGGCTGGGGTTGAGAGTAAGAACTAGTCTAAATCGGGGCTCAGGATCCTTCAGTTTGGCCCAAGCTGCCGACTTGTAGGATGTAGCAGATTTTGCCTTAAGAAGCCTTGGCTGCTTCTGAGTAAACTGAGGTGAGCAGGGGCTAAGTAACTTGCCCAAGTGGCCGGTGGACTCAGTTGCTCTGACCCTAACTGCTAGGCTTACCTGCCTTTGGGAGGAGGCGACGGGGAGGGAATCAAGCAGAGTGACAAAGGCGTTGGCCACGGCGAGGGGCTGTTCCGTTTCTTAGGAAAAGCACAAAACATGCCTGCGAAGGCGGAGAGCCCAGAGAGGTCTGAGGAGGAGAGGAGGGCGGTTAGGAAGTCTGAGGTGGGTGGCACCTCGGTGAAGCTGGAGACGGTGGGGGTGGCAGGTGATGGGCACAGAGCTGCCCAGATTCCACCACTTGAAGACCACCTTCGAGTGCCTTTCCTGTCCTGGGGACTGGGCACTGCTCTCCAGGAGGATGAAGCCTTGGACATGCAGAGAGAATCTGTCCTAGCAGTTCCGAAGACTCAAGGGCTGGGTGGAGCTTGCGGCGAGCCCTGTCGGGATTGCCTTTGAGGGCTGATGAGTGCCCTGCCCAGGACAGCAGAGGCAAGTCAGGAGGTTGTGAAGTGCCCAGTTACCGGTTACTCGCATTGTCGTTGGGAGCTGACGTGTATGTTTTCCTTAAGAAGAAGCTACATTGGGGTTTCTTTTTATAATCCCAAAGCAACAGATGATTGTTGCCATGACTGAAAACAATGAAGACAGCCACTGCATCCTTCTATCCCAGTTCTGTTCCGACAGCCAGCCAGTGCTACCAGTGTCGCTTTCCTCTGCAATCACCAAAATACACTGCAATTTATATATATTGGAGTGTTTCTTTTCTTTTTTTTTTTAAATTAAAAGCATGAGATTATTCACACACATTACTCTGACTTCTTTTTCCACTTAATGTATAATGAATAATCCCAGGCATAACCCGTTATTTTTATGGATGTGTAATAGTCCACGGTGTGGAGTACTATCATTTATTCAGTTTTCCCTCCTGCAAATATGCTGGTTGTGTCGCTTGGATGCCTCTTCAAACTCCGACACCAGTGCTGGTTTTCTGAGGAGGAGCTCCCCAAAGGGGAGTGGCTCCCGCAAGGGCGCTCACATTGTGAGCTTTGTCTGGTATTGCCAGATTAATCTCCACAAACGCTCTTACTCATTCCCACCCCCAGGAGCCATGTGAGCTGCCTGCTTTCCCACCTCCTCGCCGATATGGGATGCTGGCAGCCTTCAGCGTTTTTATTAATCTGATTTAAGGAAAAAGTACCTCATTGTTTTCATTTGATCACAGCTTCCATGGCTCCTGGAGGGTTGGGGACATCTGCGTTTACACTGCTGTGAATTTCGTCTTTATGTCGTTTGTCCATTTTCTTGAGTTGGTTGTTATTTTCTTACCAATTCTAAGGACTCTATGTATACTAGGAATATTGGACCCTTGTGTTCTTAAATGTTGCAAATATTTTCTTGCAGTTTTCCATTTCTCTTTTGTTCTCATCAGCTTTTTTTTTTTGGTGTTTTTTGCCACAAAGAAAAAAATTACAACTTTATGTAGTCAAATGTGTTATTTCTTTCTTTCACAGCTTTTGGGTTCTTTTCTCTTTGCTAAGATGGCTGCCATTACCGAGGTCACAGAAACATTTGTCCAAATTTCCTTCTAGTGTTTTCATTTTATTTTTGCATTTAAGTTCTCATTCATCCAGAATTTATTTTGCAGGTGGCATGTGAAAGGGTCTAATTTTATTTGCGTTCAGACAAATAATCATGCCAGGGCCGTTTCTTAAATAAGCCATCCTTTTCCAGCTGAACAGAAATGCCTCCTTTGTCCTATGCAGAGTTTCTCTGCTCTGTTTGGTCCTGTGTTTGGACTCTCTTCAGCTTCACTCTTTTGTCGGTCTTAGAGTCAACACCACATTGTTTTGATTCTAGTAGCTTCATGGTGAGTTTGCTGTCTGGTAAGCCAAGCTGCTCTGGTGTTTGTTTTCAGAGTTGCCTTGGTTGTTTTTCCCTATGACCCTAAAACAGCTGTGTCTGGTTTCTGGGAAGACTCTCTTAGGATCTGGGTTGGAATCGCGTTACCTTGATGTGTTAGTCTTGGCAGGACTGGCAGTTTTAGCTTATCACCTCTGTAAATTCAGGACCACGGCATAGACATTCATTCGTTTGTTCCTTGCTTTATGCCTTTCAAGAAGTGTGTCATGGGCATGTGTTCATGGCATCAGAGTAGCCTTTCTGTCTCCCCTAAACTCTACCTGAAAAACTAACCGGTCAGTAAGGCAGCCATAGAAGAACCCACAGAAGACATTGTCAGCAGAAGTGATGGGAGCCCCAGGAGTCCAGGACACAGGCAGCTGGTGTGGGGAGCGGGGGCAAGTGAAGGGGGCTCCTGGCAGACTGTGGAGACCAGAATCGCCAGGAAGGAGCCGCTCCTGCGGCAGGGGAGCCGCGCTCTGAGTGGAGACCTTGGCAGCTGGCGCAGCTGGCAAGGCCCTTCCAGGCTTCTGGCTGTAGGGAGAACGAGCTGCAGACAGACGTGGTGGGCAGGCCCAAGTCCTAGAGGAGGTTAGAAATGCCTCATCAGCCCTCCCTTCTGGAAGGTCGAGCCCCACCCTGAGCAGAAATCCCTGGAAGCAGGAGCCAGTGAGCAGGACAGGCGCGGAGGGCCGAGAGCTTGCCCGTGTGGTGCCCGTGAAGGAGGGTGGCGGAGCCCTGGGAAACACAAGACGACACCAGAGGCTGAGAGGCCTGCCCTGGGGGCTGCGGCAGAGGGCTCCAGGCGACGCGACTTCTGAGCGTTACACATTCCTGGCCTTAACTGTGAGACCCGAACAGGTGCATACGCAGCTCATGTTTGGGGTCTTCCCAGTTCAGTAGAGCCCAGCTGGGTGAGCTGTTCTAGCCGCACCCCTCATCCCCTTTCCTTAGGAACGTAGTAGAGCAAGAAATTCCACCTCATTTAAACACGGGGAACCAAAAAGGAATACAATACAACCTTATGCAAAACTGTTTCAAAGAAATGATGCAGTAAACTTAATAACGGCTCTACAGAAATGAGAGCACCTGAGGGAAAATATAAATGTACATTTCAGTGTGAGCTGAAAGAAAAAGTTTTGAAAGAAAGTAAATCAGAAGCAAAGGCTCTATAAGGACATGGCTGGATTATAGGAAGTTATGAGATAGGAGCAGAGAGATGTCGGGAAGGAAATGATGTTCAGAGATGAAGACTAATCAGAGGGAACACAGGTGAAAATGGGTGCCGTAGAGAGCCCAGAACGACAGCCGAGGATGAGCAGGACGCTGAGAAGAATGGATGAAGTGAATCGGAGAGAAAGTGACAGATGCAGGAGGCAGAGGAGGCCCCGTCTGTGAATAACCGGAGTGTTTGGGGGGAAGGACAAAGCAACAGAGTGAAGCTTAGGGCTCTGGAGCAGGAAGAGCTCCTGGGATAGAAGAGGACTCGGAAAGACACAGTGCGTACCTGGGACGCATCGCCGCGGAGTAGCCAATGCTGAGATGTAGCCCACTTAGCGAATGGGCTCTGATGAGAAGGAAGCACTCATTTAAGCCTCCAGGTAACAGGCACCGCCACTAAGAAAGTGTGCCTTGGAGCCCTCACAGCCGAGCTTCATGCTAGAGAGCAGGTGCTTAGCAACGCAGTCAAGGACTTAAAAACAACTCTTTTGAAGCAATTTCGAACTCACAGAAGAGCTGGAACAGAGCCAAGGACCCTCACACCCGTCACTTGACTCTTCTAATTGCAAACGTCTTGCCGCGTTTGCACGTGGACTGTGCTCCTGCAGGCTCTGTTTCTCGATGGAAAAAATCTGTTATCATTAGTCTTTTTCTTAACATTTTGTGAGCAAGCTGCTGATGTGAAGTCCCGTCACCCCTGAAAGTTCAGGGTATATTTCCCCAAATGAGGGCTCACCCAGTAAAACCAGCACAAACCCCTCCAAGTCAGAAAATCTCCATTGCAGGAACATGGTCATCCAGTCTAGAGACCCCCGCCCGCTCCCCGATTCCACGTTCACCGACTGCCCAGGTGGTTTTCTTTTCAAGGAGCTTGTGCTGTGACACCTGGCGCGCCTGCCCTCTGCACCGCTCCTCCGTCTTCCTTGGCCTCCGTGGCCGCCCGTTTCCAACCTGTGGGACGGTTCTCGGCCCCGTGTTCAGACTCAGGTGTGCGTTCCAGGAAGGGCTGTCCCAGCAGCGCCGCTGCGCTCTTCTCAGGACTTCACACCAGGAGACATCGATGGTGCCTTCCCACCACGGTGTCTGCCGGGCTCACTCGCTTTATTTTCACCGCTTTCCGTGGCTAGTATTTTGTGCAGAGGTTTTCAGAGATAATGCCAATAACCTGCGCATCACAGACCCCACCCGCCAGCCTTGGCGTCCGCCTGAAGCAATCGCCTCTCCTATGATTCTCAATTCCAATCACCCTTCTACATTTACGAGTTGTTCTATAAGAATAGCTTTCTCTCTCCCATTTATTCATTCACTTTTAAGTTTGTATCAATATAGACTCATAGTTGCCTATTTTATTTGGTGGGTTGTTGTATGTTACTCTCATTTCTATATTTTTATTGTAGAAGTTGTGGGTTTACAGAACAGTTATGCATAAGATTCAAGATTCCCGTTTACCTCCCTATTAGTAACGCCTCGCATTGGTGTGATTCATTTGCTACGATTGATGGAAGAGCATTTTTATGATTGTGCTGTGAACTATAGTCCATGGTTTAACTTGGGTTCAGTCTTTGTGTGGTGCAGTTCCATGGATTTGTTTTTTTAAATATTTATTCTTTTACCACATATATACAACCTAACGTTTCCCCTTTCGACCACATCCGGGTCTATTTTTCAGTGTTGGTGTTATGGTCACAATGTCCGCCGTCATCCCCTTACAGAGCCCATCTGGATTGATGGGAGTGTTTGATGACGTCATTATCTATTTTGATACTTACTTTGCCCCTGTCCCCACTATGCTCTGCATCTCCTGACTTTCTCACTCAAGACGTTCCATGCTCATCTTACACTTTCCTTGCCCCAGTCCTGGAATCTGTCATTCCCCAAGGAACTTTGATGCCTTTTAAGGCTAGTGTTTAGAAACCAAGATGTGGTCATTGCTTGAGGGCGTGATGGCTCTAGGCCATGTCCGTGGACACACACGTCCACGCACACACGTACACACACTTACCTGTTTCAGTATCTATCCATGCATCTTCGTTCCCTGGCTGCTAAGACAATGCCACACAATCGGTTGGCTTTCCAACAGGAATTTATTGGCTCTTGGTTTCAGACTCAAGACTTGATTCCTTCCAAGTCTGGCAGCGTTCTGGCTGGCTGGCAATCCTGGGAACCCTTGGCTTTCCCATCATCTGCTGATGTCCTCCTCCCCTTTCTCCTTTGGGTTCCATTGACTTCCAGCTTCACCTCCTCAAAAAGTCTCCAGCAATCAGATAAAGGCCCACCCGCACCCATGGGGGCCACACCCTAACTAAAGCAGCATCTTTGAAGTCCCTATTTGGAATGGGTTCACACCCGCAAGAATGGATTCAGAGTAAGAATGTGTCCTTCTCCTGGGGTACGTAATTCAGCCTACCGTACCATGTTCATGCTGGTACCTCGGATTCCGTTGCACTGTCTCCAGGTTTTCCCAGCCTTCCCTCGTACCATGCCTGTAAGAATCTTACCCAGCGGTGAGGAATTGCATGCAGCCAGTTTCTTTACCGTGCCTGCTACGTCTGCTCACCCCTACCCCCCGCCCCCCAGCGTCTTGGCCTGCACCTGCCTCGCCGCCCCTCTGCCGTCATGGGTCCCTGGTCTCCGGTTCTGCTTGTCTGCTGCTCAGTGTGGCTCCTTAAAACCCACTGCTGGCCCACCTGCCCCAGGTGCTCAGTCACGGTGACTGCTCCTCCATGCTGGGGGGGCGGAGAAAAGGAAGACAAGCGGATAAAGGAATGGGTAGGGTTAACAGCATATTTCTTAATTTTTATAATTGATGCTGTTTTAAAAATTGACAGTAAAATTGACTTTTTCCGGGTACAGCACTGCCTATTAGTGTAAACACTGCTACAACCACGACCCAGGACAGTTGCGTCCCAGACGGGCTCGTGCCACATGGCTCAGTCGTGGAGCCTGCGCGTCTCTCTGCAGTGTGCTGCACCTCCATAGGTCTCCTTCTCAGGATGTCGTGTGGCCACACAGTGCGCAGCCTCTGACGCCTCCCACTGAGCATGGCGTTCAGATTCGTCTCAGTAGTGAGCATCAGCAGCTCAGTCTTGTTGAAGACTGGTGGATAGAGCTGCCATGAACACTCGTGTCTCGGTTTCTGCATATATGCAAGTTTTCATTTCTCTAGGTTGACGACCTAAGCATGGGACTTTTGGGTTATATGACGAGGCTGCTGTTTTAGTTTCCTGGGCTGCTCAAGGAAATGCCATGAAATGGGTTGTCTTACACAATGGGGATTTATTGTCTCATGGTTTTGCGGCCTGTAAAATGTTCAAATCCAGGCATCATCAAGGCGATGCTCTCCCTGAAGACCGTGGCATTCTGGGGGTTCAGATCCAGGCATCGTCAAGGCGATGCGCCCGCTGAAGACCGTGGCATTCTGGGGGTTCAGATCCAGGCATCGTCAAGGCGATGCGCTCCCTGAAGACTGGTTGCTGGGGCTGGTGCTGGCAGTCCTTGGTCCTTACTTAGCTGGTCACATGGCGAGGAACATGGCGGCATCTCCTCTTCTGGGGTCCATTGATTTCTGCTTCTGGCTGCTCCGCTGTGGCGTTCTCTCTCATCTCTGAATTCATTCTGTTTATAAAGGACGCCAGTAAAGGATTAAGACCCATCCCAGCTGGGCTGGGCCACACACATCTTGACTGAAGTGCCCTCATCAAAAGGTCCTACTTAAAATGGGTTCCCACCCTCAGGAATGGATTAAGTTTAAAAACATGTTTTTCTGGGGTACGTATGGCTTTAAACCACCACAGGTATGTTTAACTTTATTTAAAAAACGCCAGACTGTTTTCCAGAGTGACTGCTCCATTTTGCACTCCCAGCAGCAATGTGTGAGAGTCGACAGTCACTCCGCATCCTTGTCAGCACTTGGTATTTTCAGTATGTTTTGTTTTATCCACCCCAGTAGATATGTATCTGATAGATGTGGTTTCTTATCATATGCTTTTTTTTTTTT
>JAQZBX010051831.1:0-19255 GCA_029593785.1 Cabassous unicinctus | reverse complement strand
CACTAGCTAACCGCCAAGATCTGCTTCTGTACACCCTGCTTGCTTGCAAACTGCGTCGGTGACCCCCCTATAAAAGGGAGCCATTTTAGAACCTCGGGGCTGCAGTTCCCTCCTGCGTGAGGTGTGCTGCAGACGCCCGCGGGCTTAGCTCAATAAAAGTAACTAAAGTCTTAAAGTCTGAGTGTGGTCGATCTCCTGGGTTAGAACAATTTCATCTGTAAAATAAAGACATTACATAAGATCATCATTTTCTTCAATCTTTCCATAAAATATCGGAAAGGCAAGTGTACAGTTTTCTTCTAATTGTTTAATTCTGACTTGATTCAAGAGTGAGCACACTCTTTCACTATGTGGTTGCTAAATAATAAGTTACTTTTAACATTTGCACCTATTTTCTTTGTTTTGAAGTAAGAAAATACCATTCACTATATTGTAAATGTAAAATTCATTTACAATATAAATGTCTATTACATCATATTAGTGGGTGTGTAATTCTCTGTTTTCCTTAATTGTTTGTTCCTTTTTTTTTTTCTTCAAGAATGCTGACTACTTTCCTCCTCCTTTCTCAGTTATATATTTTCATCATTCTACTTTTGTTTAAGGAAGATTTATCAAATAGTTATATGAACTTGAATTAATAGGGAAATAATAAAATAGTAACTCAAATATGTGATAAAAAATTCATCACATTTATTTTGCTATAAAACCAGGAGCCGGAGATCAAGAGCTAATATTTTCATTTAACATTATGGTTATTTAATAGGCAGATTAAAACACAGTAAGATTTAAATAATTTAAGTGGTAATAAATGAGAGAATATAATGGAAATCAATTAACATGAGATATAAACAATAAAATAATATTTATTAAATAAATTATAAAATACATTAAATTGTTGTGAAATAAGCAAGCAAATAAATAAATAAAAATGAACCCGAAGTATTTAGAGTAGAAATATAGATGCAATGTGAAGAGACTCTAGAATAACATGAGAGATATTTAAACTTAGGGCAAATTTTAGAAACTATCTCTCCACAATAAAACAAGTATGTCATGTGGTCCTTAGGCCCATTTGTCAGAGATAAATATCTGTTTTTGTAGCAATTGTTGCTGCTTTTCTAGTGTATGTGTGTGTGTGTGTGTGTGTGTGTGTATTTCCCTAGCTTTAGCTATTATAAATAGCACTATTAGATCAATACTATGATATTCTAAAGAACCAAATAATTTTTATTTAGATGTTGTTTGTTTGTTTGTTTTGAGACAGGGTCAATACTTTAATAGCATTAAGGTAGAAGTCTCTCTATATAATAATAATTAACTTCTGATAATTCACATTAATTATTTTACAATATGTATTTACCCAGGTTTAACAAAGTTGGAAAATCCAGCTTAGATATCTTGCTCAAGTGTCATAGTTGAGGGCAGCAAAATAGGGACTGAACTTTAATCTAATATCTAAAGTTATAGCTCTTGCCTATAAATCATAAAAGAGGAAATAATTGATAATAACCAAAAGAGGGTCAGTGATGGTCACTGAATACCATACATCCCAGGCTTTATGTACGAGAGTAGGAACTTTTTTCATAATCATTTTATTGCATTGTACCTTCATATGGTATGAACTCTCTATGTGAGGTAATTATTATCTGGGTCAAAATTACTTAATACTTTCAAGTTTCTTTATCACTAAACTATGTAACTTATAAAACTGGAATAACAATATTATCCAGGCAATATAGTTAAAATATTTATGAAAGAATCTGGCACATAATAATCCTTTAATATAAAACTCACAATACTATTATTGCTTATTATTTAATACTCACAAAAGTAAAGATGCTTATTGTTGTGAAAGTGGAGCTAAGACTCACATTTTAAGTAAATTTTCCAAGATTCTCAGAGCATAATGGAAAGACCAAGGATTCAAAATGATACCCACCAGATTTGATCTTTATGCCCCTAGTGCCTTATAATGTGCCAGGCATAAATGAAGTTTAAATGATTTAAACTCCAAATGCTACCAGTTATATACTCTTGATTCAGAATGTTTTCTCTATCTAAAAAAAAACAAACTTTACATAGAATGCAGTATTCACATTATTTTTTTTCTTTCCAGTTCTAGTCCCTAAGTATTTACAAAAGTATATGTAATTGATTGAAAAAAGAAAGCACATTTAGAGATACACTGTTAGCCAGTATCATAAGAGACTTGTAGATTTTCAAATAAATGTATAGTGAATAAATCTCATATTTTTAGGACTAAATATAGGTTTACTTGAAGGCCCTTTTTTGATAATTAGCAAACATTTTTAAATGTTTATATTATAGCATTTTCTATAGATTCATTTTTGGAAATTTTAATAATTTTTTAAAAGCCTCCTTGAAAATAGAATGTACTGGAAATTGCATGATAATAAAAGCTCTCAAGTTATTTTCATGTTTATTTTCTACATCAAAGGTAATTAAATTTGTGAAAATATATTTATTTGATTATTCATTCATCTTAGCCATTTCTATAGCTCATAGGTAGTACAAAATAAGTAGGTTCCTTCCCAACAGTATGATCGAATCCTTTACAATATTGCCAGTGAATGTTCAGACCTAAAGTAATACTAACAGAGAGAAGTGGATGTCTGATAACATGAATATATACTAACTTTTATTTTTTGGTCTTGCTCATGTGACTGACATATCACCCAGATAATTTAAGGAATTTATTTATCAATCTAGGTAGTTCAAATCAAAAGAAATATTGCAAATCATTTAGCTCTGACTCCTTTTTTTCCTATGAATACTTGGCAAGTAGATGTATGTTCAACCCAGCACTATTCTACAAAGGATATTAGAATTCTCTGTGGTGGGGCTAAATGTGCATTTTATGACCTTCCCATTCTTTTGTCTCCTATGCTTAAATTTAGTTCCTTTCTCATTTTGTTTTGTTTTACAGTCTTATTTACCCTCGCCTAACAAAAGAAACCTCCTCTTAAGCAGAAATGTGGTAGGTCAGGTTTGCAATTGGTATTTGGACTGAAATTATGATGATTTTAAGTGCCAATGATAGAACCATAAAATCCATTAAGACTTTTCCATTGAACAGCACTTGAATTATTTGGGGGAAGAGTATAGCTGTGAAGAGTTAAAATCAATCTTTGCCTGAGAATTCATGAGCTCAAACTGCACCAGCTCTGCTCCTGTGAATTCAGATCCTGCTATAGATCTATTGATGTAGAGATGTAGAGATAGCAAAGGCCAGCTAACAGCACACTGTACTTATCATATTGAAAATATTTTTCATGATGTATAATGGAAACCTGGGGAGCGATGGGTCTTGTTTCTAATAAATGCTTCCTGAATTATATTTCTTTCACAATGAACTACCCTTTAGTATCCATATGGGGGGAAATACATACTGGTTGGATTATTTTATGAGAACACTAATGTTGAACTTCACACAAACAAACTTAACCTAATCTATTTTAGGGTTACTATTTCCCAGAGAAAAGAGAATTGATGATTGAATCAGATCTGATTATTTGAAGGAAATGGTACTGGCCAGCACCTAGCAGGCAGATGAGAAGGCCTTTAGAAGTCTGTTTCCAGGTAAATACTAGGAGATGAAGGGAACAGTTAGACTCTGAGTTACTATCTTCTTCCTCTTTTATTCACCTCTCCCACCACCAAAAGCAGATATGGGATATAGTAGCAAAATAAAGAAGTAAAATAAAAATGATAATGTTTACAACCACAATTATTTATTACTAAATATGGACCAGGACTTGTGCCAACTTTTTTATATTTATTACATCATTTGATATTTTTAAAGTGGAATTTATTTTGAGGGATAGGAAGACAGACTTTTCCTGAGTTGAGTAACACAGAAAAATTAATTTGGAGAAAGGTATTATAGGAAGTGTATCTATTGCCCTGAAGTAGGGCTAAGTTTCTGATTCTACCCAAGGCCCTCCAAGTAACATGAGATAACCTGTTCCACCAGACATATTTCAAGTTTGTAGTTCTAAGTGTCAAAAACTGTCCCTGGGAGGAAACAGTTATCAAAATAATTTCGTTCTTCACTTTGTTTCACCTTACAGGACTTATTCCGTCTGTGTCAGCTTTCCTACAATTCTACTGACCTGAACTACTGCTATCTTCCCATACAGGGTAGACTGGATAGTTTAGTCTCTAGGGGTAGAACTAGTTATAATATATTAAAGTATTAACTAAAAACTGCCATTAATTTAACTGTTTTCATGCAGAAATCTGGAATGCTGAGAAATAAGAAGGCAAAGCAAAGCACTTGATTCCAGACTCCTACTGAAACATTAGCTGTTTGCCTCAAATAGGTCAAATTACCAATCTACAAAGCAAAAATTTGGATAACAACACAGAATGAAGCTTTATATCTGTTACTTGCTTGGCTTAGAAAAGATATTTTAGATAAGAAGTATATTTTATATACGTATTAAAAGAAGAAAATTTGGATAGGACTCTAATCCTTGGAAAATCTTGACACTGTCTATACCTGTCACAGAAACACACTCATTAACATTATATATGTGTCAACATGAATGTAATAGGCTTTGGCATCTGGTGCTTTGCAGTTAGAAAATGTTATTAAGGGGAATGGCTGAACAATCTCTCTCAACTCTGACTTTTGTTCCATAAAAGTGTCATATAAAGTATTAGAAAAGAAAACCATTGTATTTTCCTCTGTAAATAAGGACATTTAAATTCTCAAGGTTATTTTTGAGTTCTTTCCTTAGACATTTAAAAAAATCTACTGAATATTGCCTGTTTAGTATTAACAAATTAATAAAATGAGGGTCCTGGCTTCAAGAAAATTATATTCCTAGCATTTCTTGTCTCTCATTGGCAAAATATAATGTTGTGAGATGAGGTATAAGGTTGCTTCTTTTGATTGAATAGCATTCTCCAAAGTGGTACTCAATAGCAAATATTCTGAGAATGCTTATCCTGGATACACAAGACTAAACTGTCAGTGATAACAGTAACTATGATGGCATAGGGTAAAACAAAATCAGTTTCAAGGAGAGATACTTAAATTTGATTGTGATGGCAAATTATTTCTTCTTCTTCTTATGCATCCAAAATTCAGTTATTTTTTAGTTGAATCTAAAATGCAGTAGAGAAATGAAAGATATTTGTAAAACTGGCATTTTATATTTACCTAGAAGTTTGACCTGGTGATTGCAGATTTGTAAGGTTACTTAAAAATGATTCCAGGAAATAAATGTGCATATAAAATTGCCCCAATTTCACCAGCTGCATTTTCATAAGCTCTCTAATAATATGGTTCTAACATATAATTCTTCAAATCAATTTCCTTAGTAGAAATTAAGTAGAATTTTATGTATACATGTATCCACATATACAAACATGTATTTCTATGTATATAATTCATCTCAATTCCTGGAGATTTGTGTTTGTGGCAGGGGGTGTTGTAAGTGTTTACTTATAAAAAAAATAAGAATTGGCATCAATTAGATAAATACATATATAAATAGATGAATGGATAGATAGATAGATGGAGTGTCAAATATATGATAGGTCTTATATTAGCTGAAGTGAATATAAAAATATATACAGCATATGAATCTGCATTGTTTTATTCACAGAACTTCAAAATTCAGGTAAAATAACAGATATAAACTGCATGACAAAGATCTTTGAATCTAACCATGACAAGGTACTGGTATAGTTCTTACTTTCCCACTAAAGGAACTATTCAAGCCTGGTGATGTTTTTAAAAAAAGTTAGCATTTTTTGGACAGCAATCAACATGGACCTACAATACGTGAGAGGAGAACACACGAGATGAGATCCATGTTTACACAGACTTTCTTCCTGAAGGGATTTTCCAAAGCATAGAACAGGGAATTAGAGTGACACTACAGCTACATAGATGAAAGAGTGATTAGAGTTTTAGGTTGCCAAGATAGCTGAGATTTGGGTAGTGTGATCCCAGAGAGAAAAGAACTATAAAGAACCCAAAAAACATCTATGTAAAAGTTCCCTCAAATATTAAGTCAACTTCTGCACAGCACTTACACACAGTGAAGTTCAAAAAGACCTGGCAGATAAAACCCCTAAAAAGAGAGATTACAAGAAAGTCTTGGATTTCAGACATATCTAGAATATGATTGAGACCCCTGAATGGCTATATCCTAAGAATTACAGCTATGTTCTAGGAGAAAAGACTATATTGTAAAAGTAAGGGGAAAACTGAAACATATATGGTTTAATGAGGCCTTAACCCAACACTTAATAGGATCTACACAATTTAACTGTTTTCCAGAACAAATTCAACCCTTTGTAGAAGAAAACACATTAAACCAGACCCTCTACAATATTTTTCTACAAATTATACATAATAGAAATAATTTATTAAGCATGCTAAGAAGCAAGAAAAAATAACTGTTAATTAATACATAAATTAATCAATAGAGGCAGACCCAAGGATAAGCCGTATGTTAGAGTTAGTAATCCAGGACTCCAAAATAGCTAGAGCAATAGATGATTAAAACTGAATAAAATATAAAGTGTTTAAAAAGAGAATTTGGATAAATAAAAATAATCAAATTAACATTCTAGGACTGCCTAATACTACAAGTCAAAATCAGTACTAATTGAATATGTTTCATAGCACAATGGACACAGTAAAAACATACAGTTAGTTAACTCAAAGAGAAGTTAATAAAAAAATATCCAAACTGAAGTAAGGAGAAAAAATATATATAACAGTTCAGATATGACATATGTGGACATGCTCAAAAAAGTTCTAAGGTACATGAAAATGCAATATACTAGAGGTGAGAATTAATGAGTTAGAAAAATTTATTTAAAGAAGTACTGAGCAGTACTATTCCAAATCAGATGAAAGACATCACCCAGGTTTAAGAATCTCAATGAATTCCAAGTAGTTAGATATAAAGAAAATGACGATGAGTCACACTGGAGTCAGCTTGTTGAAAATCAATGACAAAGAAAAATTATCAAAAATGTGCCTATGTTTACATATATATATGTATATATATGTATAACTTTTAAAGGGGCAATTATAAGATAAATTGCTGACTTTTTGGCCTAAAATATGGAAGTCAGAGGAAAATGGAAAAAGATTGATAAAATCCAAAAGAAAATAAATAAAAAACCCTACAATCTTATAATTTTATACAGAATGATAATATCTTTCAAATTCAAGGATAAATAAGATTAAAATAGCAAAAATATTTTTTATCAGAACAACTAGACTAAAAGAATTCTTAAAGGAATTCAATCTGAAAGAAAATGACACTGTATAGAAATACAAAAATGCAGGAAGGAAAGATCACTTTAAAGTGGGTAATTAGGTTACAATATGCAGGTATGTAGAAACACATAAGGCTTTTTCATTTGGAAAGTGATGAAAGACTGTGATAAAACAATAATACATATTTTATTAGAAAACAAGTTGCAAGATGGTAAAAATTAACCTGGTGTTTTGCTGAATGTTAGAATAAAAATGTCTGTGAATTCACAGCAAAGTGTCTGCTCATGACCCTGTGTTCACTGTTAGTCAGCAGGATATAGTGTTGGACAGGGAAGCTTGAGGTGGAGCATGGGAGATTGAGAATATAATGACCCAATGGGTATTTTTGCCTCTGTCCTACTCAATATCTCACAGCAAAGATCTTCTGAGAACAATGGACATTGTTAATTCTCTTGTAAATTCCTCTTTTAGTCAATTCTAACTGGGACCATGCAAGGAAATATTATAGGAAACATAATTCTCAGCATAATAAAATTGAAATTACCTCAATGCATAACAATCTACCTATTGTTAATTTAGCACTCCTACCTTATATACAATTTTCAAATAAAGGCAAAAAAAGCTTCCACCTAAGATTATAGAAAAACGTTTCATAAAACTTAAAGCATGGTCACCTATACTCTAATACAAAAAAATGCAAAATCTCATATGTCATTTTATCTATCTTTAGGTATTGCAGTCCTCTATAAATTAGTGTTTTCTTCATGTTCCAAACAATAAAAAAAACATTTTGACAATATATGTTTCTATTTACCCAAATAATGAACTTTTAAGGTTATCTTTCCTCCTGGCTTTTTTGTGCTTCTATATGGTGTATTTACTATCAGCTTGAAGAACTCTCTTTTGAGTAACACTCTCCTTTTAATAGCATCTACTTTAAATTCTGAGTTATCACATTAATCACTATTACTACATCTTATATTATATGTGCATTAAGAATATTATGTTAGAATTTGAGAAATGAGTGAAGGGAAAAAAAGAAAGGATTGCATGTGGGTATATATAATACATATATACATATACATATACATATACATATACTACTACCAAAGCAAGGAATTGATATGCACATGTATATTAGCTACCACATTTCTCACTTCTCTAACTTGTCATTTAATCAAGCTTATTATAACTTCCTTCTTCAACTACCCATTCTATTCCCTTGGCCTTCAAAAGTACCTAAGCTGGTCATAGTACCTTGTCTGCTTGGGTGACTCAATCTCATTTCTAAAGTTATGTGCCACTAGCAGTTTTCCCATTATTGAGTGAAGTTTTTCTATTAATTAAAAAAAAAACTTTGTTGACATATAATTAAATATCACAAGATGCACCTATTTTAATTGTACAGCTTGAATAGTTTTGACAAGTGTATCTACTTCTATAATGCTCTATATCCATCAATGCTACTTATATATTATATATTATATGTCATCTATCCATTATATATAATATAATGTTATATATCAATATATTATTTAATATAATATATTAGATAGAATGTATAATGTTTTCACCCTGTCTGTGGCTTGTCTTTCTGTTTTCTTATGTGGTCTTCAAAAGACAGATTGATAAAGAATAATTTGTCAAATTTTGTTATATGCTTTATGATTTTTGTGTCTTCATTAAGAAATCTTTGTCAATACAAATGTTGAAAAGATCTTTTCATACGTTTTCTTTAAGATATCTTAGAGATTTAGATTTTACCTTTAGGTGTATAATACAATCCAAGTTAATGCTTGTGTATGATGTGAAGTAGGGGGTTGAGGCTCATCTTTTGGTGTTTGGATACCCAGTTGTTCCAGCACAATTTTTTGAAAAGGGTCAAGTATTCATATTCTATTTCAGATTTTCTATTCTGTTTCATTGATTTATGTGGCTCTGCTTATGCCAACTCCACACAGGATTGATTAATGTATTTTTATAGGAACTCATGAAATCAGGTCATTACCTCTGCAAACTTTGTACTGCATTTTCAAAATTGATTTTACTATTTTGGGTCCTTTGCTTTTCCACACATATTAGAATCAACTAGCCAATTTCTATGAAACATTCTCTGCTGTGATATTTTCTGAGATTTTGTTAAGTCATAGATATATTTAGGAAAAATTGGCATCTTAAAAATATTAAGATTTTCAATCCATGTACTAGATAGAACTCTACATTTACTGAAGAAGTCTTTAATGTCTCTTTCCATTCTTATATAGCTTTTAGCATCACTTTAAAACTTTTTGGTAGTAAATAACAATAGAATTTATTTCTGTATGTTGCCTCTGTATCTTGATATTGCTAAATTCACTTATTGTTTCTAGTAGTTTTTCCTTAGATTTCTTATAATTTTCTTCATATGTAAATTATGGAATTTACATTATATGGACTGGGAATAATGACAGTTTGATGTCTTCTCCTCTTATATGTTTTACATTCTCTGCTCAATGTGTTCTCTTGTACTTATTGTTCAGCCTCAGGCATGTAGCAGCCTCAGGCATGTAGCAGTCATCCACACATTCAGGATACTGAGGAAAAGTGAAAAAAGTGACACTCTATTCAGTATCCTTCCCAGATCCATCTTGTCTTTAACTCAAACAGGAATTTAGCACCTTACTCCATGCATGCCATAGCTCAATCATACTCAGTGGGGTTAAAATAACACTCTTGTGTTTATTTCCCTGTATGTCATTAATAGCATCAAGAAAAATTCATAGTTTTACTTTGATGTTTCTAGGGGTGGTTTCTTTGTATTTATCTTACTTGGCTTTTATAAAGCTTCTTAATTCAGAGATTTGATGTATTTTATAAGGTTTCTTTGCTTGCTCTTCTTAGTCATTGTACAGTCAAGCACTTATTTTGCCCATTCTCTCTCCTTCTGGGAGATACATTTGTATATTTTAAAACTTTACTTAATTTCCTTTATTATTTTATGCTTTTCTTTTCTGTACTTTACATCCTTTATTTTTACATGGTTCAATATAGATATTTTCTAATGAATTATCTTCCTATTTATGAATTCTCCAGTGTGCAGTGTCTAATCTGATGCTAACACTTGTATTGAATTATTCATATATTTTGTTGCATTTGTCAGTTGGTCAACTTACATTTGATTATTTTTATAGTTTTAATTCTCTGGAAATTCTCGATTTTTATGATAAATATTTTTATCATAGTCATTATAAAATTCACGTTTAAGAAATCCAATATCTGAATCTAATTTTAATATATCAATTAAAGCTTGTTCTCTTTGTTTTTGATCATTTTTGATCATTTGTTCTTTTCCCCTGACATGCCTGGACATTTTTGAGTGAATTGTGTGCATTTACTTTTTTTATTAGAGAAGTTGTGAGTTTACAAAAAAAACCATGCATAACATACAGGATTCCCATACATCATCCCATCACCAACACCTTGCATTGTTATGGGACATTTGTAACAAATAATAACAAAAAAATTACCAAAATATTACTGCTACCTATAGTCCATAGCTTACATTTGGAATATTTTCCCCCAAACTACCCTATTGTTAACACCATGTATTAATATTGTATATTTGTTAAAGTTCATGAGAGAATGTTCTTACATTTGTACTGTTAACCACAGTCTGTTTTCCACCATGGGGTTCACTGTGCTATATGGTCTCATGCCTTGTATAATTCATCCAAAGTGTACACTCAGGAGCTCTTGGTTGCATCACAGAGTTGTGCTGTCATCACCTCAGTAAATTTTAGAATGTTTTCATTACTCAAAAAGGAAAAAATTCCATACCATCTTACACCTCTTATTGTTATCCTTAGCATTGATATAGTACCATCTTTGCCACTGATGCAAAAATATTACAATATTACTGATAACTATAGTCCATAAGTGAATTAGTAGTATTTTTCCATGGATCACCCATAGTCTTAACACCTTGTAATAGTGATGTACATTTGTACTAGTTCTTAGAATAACATTCTTGTATTTGTACTATGAACCACAATCCTTATCCACCACTAAGTTCACTATGCTATACAATCCATACATTATCCTCTAGCTTTCTTTAAATTGATATTTATATCCCTAATCTATCCCTTTTAGGTACAAGTACATTTATAAATCAGCAGTGTTAGTTATACTCACTATAATGTGTTACCATCAACTCTATCCATTTCCACACATTTACAAGGAACTGTATTAAAAATTCTTTATACATTATTCATGAACTTCTCCTTCTCAAACCTCATTCTATCTCCTAGTAACATATACTCTACAGTTAAATTCTATGTGTTTACTCATCATATTTAGTTCATATTAGTGAGACCATACAATATTTGTCCTTTTGTGTCTGGCTTATTTCACTCAACATAATGTCCTCAAGGTTCATCCATGTTGTCATATGTGTCCCAAGTTCATTTCTTCTTACAGTTGAATAGTAATCCATCATACACATATATAGTATTTTGGCTATCTCTTTAGTGCTTGGATAGAAACACTTAGTGTTTGTATTTTTTAGCAATTGTGAAGAATGGTGCTATGAACATCAGTGTGCAAATATCTGTTCATGTCCCTGCTTCCAGTTCTTGTGAGTATATTTCTGATAGCAAGAGTGCTGGATCATATGGCAGATCTATATTTAGCTTCCTAAAGAACCACCAAACTATCTTCCACTGAGGCTGCATCATTCTACATTCCCACCAACAGTGAAGGAGCACTCCTATTTCTCCACATCCTCTCCAACACTTGTAGTTTTTTGTGTTTTTTTTAAAAATAATTGCCGTCCTATAAGGGTTGAAAAAATATCTCATACTTTTGATTTGCATTTCCTTAATATCAAGTGATGCTGAACATCTTTTCATGTGCTTTTTAGTCATTTGTATTTCCTCTTTGTAAAAATGTCTATTCAGTTCTTTTGCCCATTTTTAATTGGGATGCTGGTCTTTTTACCATTGAGTTGTATGATCTCTTTCTTTAACATGGAAATAAAACCCTTATTGACTATGTGGTTTCCAAATATTTTCTCCTATTTAGTAGCCTGCCTTTTCACCTTCTTGAGAAAGTGATTTGAAGTGCAAATATGTTTCATTTTGAGATGGTTCCATTTATCTAGGTTTTTTTCATTGTTCGTGTTTTGGGTGTAAGGTTTAAGAAACCACCACATACCACAAGAGCTTGAAGATGTTTCCCTACATTTTCTTCTATGAGTTTTAGGGTTGTACCTTTAATATTTAGTTCTTTGATCCACTTTGGATTAATTTTTGTATAAGGTGTGAGATAAGGATCTTCTTCCTTATTTTTTTTTGGCTATGGATATCCAATTCTCTCAGCACCATTTGTGAAGAGACTGTTCTGACATAGCCGGGTGGCTTTGACAAAGCCTAGTAAAAAATTACTTGACTGTAGTAATTAGTCAATTAGTCCATTAGTCAATATGTCTATGTTTATGCCACTACCATTCTGTTTTTTGCCACTGTAGCTAAGTAATATGCTTTAAAGTCAGAAAGTGAGAATCTTCCAACTTCATTCTTCTTTTCAAAGATATTTTGGCTACTTGGAGTCCCTTCTAAATAAATTTAATAATTGGCTCCTTCATTTCTGTAAAAATGGCTGTTGGGATTTTTAAATCAATATGGGTAGAATTGACATAGTAACAATATTCAGTCTTCCAATCTATGAACTTGGAATATCCTTCCATTTATTTAGGTCTTCTTTGGTTTCATTTAACAATGTTTTGTAGTTTTCTAAATACAGGTCCTTTATTTCCTGGGTTAACTTTATTCCTAAATCTTTGATTCTTTCAGTCGCTATTGTAAATGGAATATTTTTCCTGACTTCCTCTTCAGGTTGCTCATTAAAAGTGTGTAGAAATGCTACTATTTTTGAATATTAATCTTGTACCCGACCACTTTGCTGAACACATCTATCAGTTCTGGTAACATTGTTGTGGATTTTTCAGGATTTTCTAGGTATAGGATCATACCAACAAATAGCAGAAGTTTTACTTCTTATTCTATTAGGGTGACTTCTATTTATTTTTCTTGCCTAATTGCTTAGCTAGAAATTCTAGCATAATATTGAATAACAGTGGTAACAATGGGCATCCTGGTCTTGCTCCCAATCTCAGTGGGAAGCTTTCAGTCTTTCACTGTTGATTACAATTTACTGCGAATTTTTCATACATACACTTTACCATGTTGCAAAAGTTTCCTTCCATTCTTATCTTTCAGAGTGTTTTTATCAAGAAAGGATACTATATTTTATCAAATGCCTTTTCTGCATCAACCTAGATGATGATGTGATTTTTTTCTTTGATTTATTAATGTGGTCTATTACACTGATTGATTTTCTTGTGTTGAACTACCCTTGCATACTTGAGATAAAACCCACTTGATTGTGATGTATATTCTTTTTCTTTCTTTTTTTTTTTTCAGGAGGTACTGGAGATTGAACCCAGGACGTTGTACATGTGAAGCAGGCATTCACCACTGAGCTACAACCATTCCCTGATGTAAATTCTTTTGATATGCTTTTGGATTCACTTGGCAATTTTTTTCTTGAGGATTTTGCATCTATATTCATTAGAAGAATTGGTCTGAATTATCTTTTATCATAGTATCTTTATCTGGCTTTGGTATTAGGGTGATGTTGACTTCATAGAATAAGTTTGACAGTGTTACCTCCTGTTCAATTTTTTGGAAGAGTTTCAGCAAGATTGGTATTAAATCTTTTTTGAATGATTGTAGAATTCACCTATGAAGCCATGTGGTCTTGGGCTTTTCATTTAAGAGAGATTTTTGATGATTGAGTCAATTTCTTTACTCATGATGATTTGTTGATGTTTTCTATTTCTTCTAGAGTCAGTGTAGGTTTTGTTGTGTGTTTCTAAGAATTTGTTCATCTTGTGTACATTGTCTAGTTTGTGGGCATACAGGTGTTCATAGTATCCTCTTATTATCTCTTTGATTTTTGAAGGGTCAGTGGTAATGTGTCCTCCCTCTTATTTCTGCTTTTATTTATTTGCATCATCTCTCTTTTTTCTTTCTCAGTCTGTCTAAGGGTGTGTCTATTTTATTGATCTTTTCAAAGAGTCAACTTTTTGTTTTCTTGATTCTCTGTATTGTATTTTTGTTATCAATTTCATTTATTTTTGTTCTAATATTTGTTATTTCTTTCCTTCTGCTTGCTTTGAGATTAATTTTCTTTTCTTTTTCTAGTTCTTCTAAGTATACAGTTAGGCCTTTGATTTTAGCTCTTTCTTCTTTTTTAATGTAATTATTGAGGGTTATAATTTTCCCTCTAAGCACTACCTTCACTGCATCCAATAGGTTGTGATGTTTCTTTCTCATTTTCATTCATCTCAAGGTGTTTATTGATTTCTCTTGCAATTTCTTCTTAGACCCACTGATTTTTTAGGATTGTGTTGTTTAATTTCTATATATTTGTGAATTTCTTCTGTTTCTGCCTGATATTGATTTTGAACTTCATTTCATTATGATCAGAGAAGGTGTTTTGTATAATTTCAATCTTTTTAAAACTTATTGATACTATTCTGTGACCCAAGATATAGTCTATCCTGTAGAAAGATCCATGGCACTTGAGATGAATGTATATTCTACTGTTTGGGGGCATAATGTCCATATATGTCTTTATATGTCTTTAGATTGTGTTCATTAACCATATTATTCAAACTCTCTGTTTCCTTTTGTATCCTCTGTTCAGATGTTCTATCCAATGATAAGAGTGGTGTATTGATGTCACCAACTGTTATTGTAATTGTCCCGAGTGTGGCGAGGAAGCTTTGTAAAAATGACAGCTTCCCACCAAGCTGGGGTGAACAGACAAATCCATCTTGGCAAGTAATGAGCATTTATTTAGGGGGCTTACATGGAGTCCTCATTATCAGTGGCAGGAGGATGAGATGGTTTTGAGCCTAATCTCATCCCCAGCAACAAAAGGAGAGATGGCATTTCCCAGGCTTGACATCCACACTCACCACCAGAGGAGAGGGGTCTTTTATGAGGCATGTTTATTTGCAGCTGGGGGAGAGGGGATTTCTACTTTCTAAGGAATGCAATAAATTACTTACAAACCAAAAAGACAGGAAACAGATCCTAAAGAAACAGATGTTTTTGGCAAGGTAGGAAAGGTTTACTCTTATAGGGGTGATTAGGACAAGATCTGTTGATCAGTCACCAGTTTACAAACAGTTCCTGAGTCTTGCCTTTTTAACTACTGAGGAATGATGCTGAAATTCAGGGAGGAAAGAAATAGAAAGGGTCACTATCAGCCTATTTGTGTCCTTGCATCTAAGGTGAGTCTCTAGAAGAAAGCATAGATTTGGCTCATATTTTGTCCATTCTGCCAGTCTGTCTTTTGATTGTGTAATTCAATTCATTAACATTCAATGTTATATCTATAAAGGTATTACTTTATTCATTTTATCCTTTGGCTTTCCTTTGTTTTATTTTACTATTGCATTGTATCATACCACTGTCTTCTAGCTTCCATGGTTCTGATGAGGAATCAGCAGTTAATCTTATTGAGTGTCCCTTGCATGTGATAAATTGCTTTTCTCTTGCTGCTTTCAGAATTCTCTCTTTGTCTCTGGCATTTGTCATTCTGAATAGTAGGTATCTCAGAGTAGGTCTATTTGGGTTTATTCTGTTTGAAGTCTGTTGTTCTTGCTGGATATTGATGTTTATGTTTTTCATAAGGGTTGGGAAATTCTTGGCCATTATTTCCTCAAATATTGTTTCTGCCTCTTTTCAGTTCTCTTCTCCTTCTGAGACACCTATAACATGTATATTTGTGCATTTTACACTGTCGTTCAGTTCCCTGAGACCCTGTTCTACTCTTTTTTCTGCCTGCTCCCCTGTATTTTCAAGTTCAGGTGCTCTGTCCTCAATTTCACTTATTTGTTCTTCTGCCATTTCAAACCTGCTGCTTTATGCCTCTAAAGTATTTTTAATCTCATTCATTGTATTTTTCATTCCCACAAGATCTGTTACTTGTCTTTGCAAGCTTTCAAATGCTTCTTTATGGCCACCCAGTGTCTTCTTTAGAAATCCTTTATTACTTTAGCCATATCTGCCTTCAACTGTTTGAATTGACTTAGGAGATTTCTGTATACATTATTGACTAGTTTTCTTAAATCTCATGTCTTGGAAGGATTTTTAATTTGTTCCTTTAGCTAATAAATTTTTGCTGATTTCTAGGCATCTGATTATGTGGGTGAATTTGATCTGATGATCAAATGATGCCTAGTGGTTTTGCTTCATGGCTTTTCTTTGATTTTTGGTTCATCTTATTATAAATCTTTAAAAATTGGCCTGCTTAAATTATCAAAACAGTGCCAGAGATCCACTAATGGGGTGCAGAACAGATCCAAGGAGCCCTGGGTATAGGGACATAAGAAACTCCAAAAACTCCAAAAACTCCAAAAGAGGAAACTCTTTCACTTTCCCATCTTGCGAGCAGATAGCACTCTCCAGTAAACCTTTCCATAGAGGTGAGCCTTTCAAACTCCACTTGCTTTTGTTCCTGGACCAGCTATAACTACTATTCAAAGTTGGTCCTTGCTGTGCAAACTCTCTGAAGAGAAACCAAAATCAGTCCTCCACCACACCCTCTAGGGGAAAATGTCCTTTCCCTTCTCAGTTGACCACTCTCAGGCATGGGTGATACTGAGGTTGTTCACCTCGAGCATGGGGGATGGGCATCGCTCCAGGCACTGAGACAAGTAACTCATGGTTTTCATCCCAGCGTCTTTGTCTTTCTGTCATTTTCCTTCCTGGATGATGCACATGTCACTCTTTTGCTCTGCAGATCCCCAAAGAATCTCCCTCTAACAGCTTTTGCACTTCCTCCATTGTTTTATCAAGAGAATTGAGCCTAGAAGAGTTCCTCAGATGGCATCTTCCTGGAAATCCTGTGCATTTACCTTTTAAAACAGTTTAGAAGATTATAATTTGTTATCATCCACAGAGGAATTTTTTCTAGCAGACTGATAGAGTAATGGAAGTTAATCTATACCCAATCAGTTCTAAGTTTCAGGATTAGTGAGGACTGATTCATTTCTGGTTTCCCTATTATTCTATAGAATATTCCTTTGGGATCTCTCCTGAAAATCTGGATTATTTATTATCAACATTCCTCATTAATGAGTTCCAAATTCATTTTTTTCTCCCTTATGGTGAAAATGATTAAAATTATGATGAGAATTTTAGCCACTTAGCAGCTATTTTATGTCTGGATTCTCAGTCTCTCACTCAAAGTATGAGCAGCTTAAAAATTAACCAGAAATTATATAATGATTTAATACTTAATTTACCCCCAAAATATTAGCCCATCACATCCTACTGTATTTGGTAGCACTGGATATTATTTTTTTTATATTTCAGAACAGTGAAATTCTCAGATGTTTTTGCACCATCATTTTTATTTGGTTCTAGTACCCTGTCCTTTAAATTACCAAATTAATTTGTGATAAATACTTAAGGTACATACAGGAGTCACAAAAATACATTTATTTTCTCTAGAATCTTAGTTTCTTAAGCATATGATACCGTAGTTCTCTCTACCTTCTTATATCTCAGCTTTCATTGTTTTTCTTTGTTTTTCAATCTCCTTTACAAAGTTGCTCTTAGTTGGAAGGTTAATTTGATTATATTTGAGTATAGCTGAAAATGTAATTCCATATATTTTAAACTATTCTGCTTCTTTTAATATATCAGTGTGACAAAATCATTTGAATGATTTTTAAATTTTAAATTATTTATTCCTTGAATATACTGCACCTGTCTGTAATGTTCATTTCTTTGTATATTTTGTTGAACTTGGTTTGGTTTATTTTATTTAAGATTTTTATACATATACTCATGGATTTAGCTTTTTTTCTCACCACATCCTTTTCAGATATTGGTACTGTGTAAAATTCATAAATTGAAGTGTTCTTTCATATTTTTTACTTTCTGGAAGAGTTGTATCATATTGGCATTATTTCTTAAATAATTGGTAGAATCAATGGGTAACAACTGGACTTGGAGCAGTCTTTGTAATTGTGGACTTTTTTTAAGTTGTAAGATGATTCCATTTTTCAATATTCCCTTGTGTCTTTTCTGGAAAGTTTTGTGTATTTTTTTCCCAGAAATTTCTGTTTTTGCTTAGATATTTCAAATATATTATGATAAAATTATTCCCATTATCTTCCAATTATCTTTCTTGTGACTGTTGGATATCTAGCAATATCACCTTTTCGTAATGACTAATTTTTTTATTACTTGTAACTTGTCTCTTTTCTTGATCATCTAGCTGATGATTTGTTTTGTAAGTCTTTTGTAGAACACATTCTGGGTTTTGTTGATTCTCACTATTGCATATTTTTCTCTTTGTAATTTCTATTGATCTTTTTCTTCTACACACTTGGGCTTCATTTTATGCTTCTTTTTTATTTTTTCATATCTAGTGTATATTTTTAGGCTATAAATTTTCCTTTAAGCACTGCGAATGCTGCTTTATCTGCTTGCTATGGGATATTATTTATTGTATTTTCATTATCAGGAATTCAAAATTTCAATAATTTCCATGGTAATATTTTCTTTTACTATGGTATATTCTGAAATGTAATTTTTGGTTTTTTAGCTTATTTAATTACTTCTAGCTCAATTACATTCTGGTCAGAGAATGCATATTTAATTATCATCCTTTGAATTGTCTTGAGATTACTTGTGATGGTGTGGAGCTGTATGTACCCCTGAAAAATATGTTCTTAAACTTAATACATTCCTGTGGACATGATACCATTTTTTTTTTATTGTTGGTAAAAATAAAAAATTTTCACAATACATACCAATATTTGTAAAATGATATATAAATACATATGCATATATGTGCATTTGCTTACATAAATGTTATTATATATATATACACACACACACATATATATATATATATATTTTT
>JAQZBX010051830.1:0-19287 GCA_029593785.1 Cabassous unicinctus | reverse complement strand
TATTTTTTTTTTTTTTACTTTTTAAAAATCAATTTTATTTTTAGATATTAATAAAACATCCAATTCATCCAAAATATACAATCAATGGTGTTTGGTATAATCACATAGTAGTGCATTCATCACTTCAATCATTATTAGAGCATTTTCATTATTTCAATAGTAATAATAATAAAAAACAGACAATGAAAATTCCTCACCTCTCAATCTCTGTTTCCCCTGCTGTACCTTCCATTTCTGGCTATCCTTGAAAATTATTAATTTGATTAATAAGCAGTTTTATTGAGATATATTCACATACCATATGATCTAGCCTTTGTATGATCAATGGCTTTTATTTAATTTTTTATTGTGTAATATATTGTTTAATCCAAACAAACAAACAAACAAAATTTATATGTATCCATTACATTTAATTGAGAAATGTATATGTGGAAATAGAGTTGTTTTTTTAATTAATTAATTTATTTTATTTTTTATTTTTTTATTTTTTTATTTTTTATTGTTCATAAAAATCAAGATTTTTCACAGTACATACCAATATTTGTAAAATGATATATAAATACATATGCATATATGTGCATTTTCTTACATAAATGTTATTATATATATAAATATATTTTAAAGGTGTTTAGATTACCTAATTATTACTCAGAAATTACAGGGATTCCCATGTTCCTCACCTCCCACACCTCCCACAACATCCCACAACAACATCCTTCATCAGTGTGGGACATCACCCGCAATGGATATGCACATCCTGGGGCTTTGCCACCAAGCATAGACCGCATTTCACATCATAGACCACCCTCTCTCCCACACATTTCTGCGTGGTATATGCTGATGTAAAATGGCCTACATCTGTTGCCACAATGCCACTCATGACAACCCCCAAGTCCCAAAAAAGCCCCTGTATTTCAACTGCCTCTCCCCTCCCTGCCCTGAAAATGTCCAGTGGCCACCGTCTCCACCTCACTGTTACAATTTCTTCCATTGCTTGAATCACAATATACGACAGATGGTCTTTTATACATCCACTTAATTTTCTATAATATCAACATAAGAATCAGTGAAGGTCCTCTTTTCTTTTTATTTCCACCCTTAAAATATCATCCTGGGGACATTATAAATAACCACTTGAGTGAACACATGTCCACATACACAGTCAAACACACACACACACAGAGACAAACATACTTTCATAAAGAAAAGCAAACGTTTACAGGCATTGCAAGATACATATCCACTTAGAAAAAAAAATGGTTCTTCCAAGAGAACAACATAGTTGGCAAATATATTTTACCTATTGTGATATCTTCACCTAATTAAAATGTTAAATAAGAAAACAGATTCCCAGTGTTTAAAAAATCAATAATAAATGCATTTTGGAGGTAATCTGTTACTTTAGATTTACCCAATAAAATTGAATACTTAATTTATATGTATGCATTTCAAAAGTCATCTGTAAAAAGTTTAATTCATTAAATCAATCTCTCAACACGTTTGTGTTCAAAAATATGATTAAGGTTACTGGTTTAGTATTAGGAAACTACTCTTGGCTTGGCAATGACTGTATTAAGCTCTCATATATTATATCAGTCTGTCTTGTATTATACAGTCTATTATTCTGTGCCATTAAACATTGTGATGGCTCTTGTATCAAGGAAAGAATATTATATTCCTCTGAATTCTTACTGTAATTTATACCTTTGCTGAATTATTCCAAATTACCTATATTCATTTTTAGTTCCTCATGAGAGTTTTAAATCATTCAATTCATTGTATACTTAATGAATAAATCACAAATTAATAGCTTCCAAGATGTAAAATTAATATATAGTTTAATAATTTTGCTCCTGGGTAAAACAAATAGTTATCTGGAATGATGTTACTATATCTGTAGCAATTCACTCACAAATGTTTCACAAAATTTCCCTGCTCTCATGATGAATTTCTTCAAAAATGAAGCAATGAATCAAATGGGATTCTATAAGATCTCAGATTCTACCATTCACTCAACCACAAATTAAAGAAATTTCTTGCTAACATATTGTGACTTCTGTCTTTTTTGCAGATTTTGGGCTAGAGGAGAGAGGGACAAAAGAGGAAAATCATGATGACAGAACCATTTGGTCTGCCTTCTCCCAGAGCCCTTCTAGGCTGGGTGGGGCTGTGTCTTTGTTTGCCTTGGAGCCTGCAAGGGGCTAAATATATACAAACCTCCCAATCTCCTCCTCTACTAACAGGGACTGATTGTTAAGGATTCAGAGTGGAGTGGAAATATTTTCTATCTGGGAAAAGGGAGGGGGCTGCCAGGGAAGACTGGAGAACTGTCTCAGAAAGTTTGAATTACAAGGCTTTAAGCACCCAGACAGGAAGCTCTATCACATTGATCTGGTCTGTGTCACAACAAACACACTCTGACCAGGCATTGAATTGAGAGCTGCCAAAGAGTGCCATCTCCTGGCAGATCAAGGAAGTGCACATAAGAAAATTAAAAATAAGTAGGAGAGGATTTTCCTGCCCTCTATAGTCTCCCTGCCCAAGCCCTAGGAAGTGACTCTACAACCAATTACTGGGTCCAGTGACAAGATTTGAGCAACCAGCAGGACAATCCTAACAATCCAGGTCAAGCCAAAAATCAAAGAACTGTGGCAACTCACAGTCTCCTGCCACTAAATCCCTATAAAAGAGAAAGAGATCGAACATTTGAGTAAACTACATCCTAACCAGATGCCTAAACACCAGCAAAAAAATTATTAGCCATACTAACAAAATAGAAGACATAGCCCAAGAAAAGTAATACATCAAAGTGCCAGAGAAATGCAGAATTTGAGATAACTAATCAATGAGATGAGCACAAACTTCCAAAATCAAATAAATGAGTTGAAAGACAATATAGTTAAGGAGATAAATGACATCAAGATGATATTGAGCGAATGCAAAGAAGAATTTGAAAGCCTTAACAGAAAAGTAACAGAACTCATGGGAAAGAAAGACACAACAGGTGAGATCAAAAACACATTTGAGGCATACAACAACAGATTAGAAATGATAGAAGAAAGAAAAAGTGATACAGAAGACAGAACAGCTAAAATTGAAGAGAAAAAGAACAGAGAGAGAAAAGAATGGAAAAAATTGAGCAGGGGCTAAGAAAGTGGAATGAAAACACAGAATGCAACAACATACATGTCATGGGAGCTCCAGGAGGGGAAGAGAAGGTAAAAGGGGCAGAAAGAGTATTTGAGGAAATAATAGCTGAAAATTTCCCAACTCTCATGAAAGAAATGAACTTACATGTTCAAGAAGCACACTGTACCCCAATCAAAATAAATTGAAATAGACCTATGCCAAGACACATACTACTCAGAATGTCAAATGTCAAAGACAAAGAGAAAATTCTCAGAGCAGCAAGAGAGAAGCAAATAATCATGTACAAGGGATATCCAGTAAGATGTAGTGCAGATTTCTCTTCAGAAACCATGGAGGCAAGAAGACAGTGGTATGATACAATTAGGAAACTGAAAGAGAAAAACTGCCAGCCAAGAATTCTTTATCCAGAAAAATTAACCTTCAAATATGAAGGTGAGTATAAAATATTCACAAACAAACAGAAAATAAGAGAGTTTGTAAAAGAGAATCCACCTTTGCAGGAAATATTAAAGGAAACCTTAGATCTGAAAGAAAAAAGACAGGAGAGAGAGGATTGGAGGAGAATATAGAAGAAAGAATAGCAGAAAGGATACCCAAAAGAGTAAAAAGAGAGACAAAAACAAGATGACATATGAAAACCAAAGAATAAAATGGAGGAAGTAAATAGTGCATTTACAGTAATATCATTGAATGTGAATGGATTAAACTCCCCAATCAAAAGATACAGGCTGATAGAATGGATAAAAAAACATGAGCCATCCTTAGGCTGCTTACAAGAAACTCACCTTAGACCCAGGCATACAAACTGGCTGAAAGGTAAAGGTTAGAAAAAGATACTCAACATGAATAGTAACCAGAAAAGAACAGTGGTAGCTATACTAATATCAGAGAAAACAGACTTTAAATGCAAAACAAAAGTTATAAGAGATATGGAAGGCCATTATATATTAATAAAAGTGACCATCAATCAGGAAGATATAGCAGCCATAAATATGTATGCACCTAAACAGGGTGCCCCAAAATATATGAGACAAACTCTGGCAAAACTGAAGGGAGAAATAGACATTTCTACAATAATCATTGGAAACTTCAACACCCCACTCACATCATTAGATAGAACAACTAAACAGAAGATCAACAAGGAAACAGAGAACTTGAACAATATGATAAACAAGAACACCTAACAGACATATACAGAACACTGATCCAAACTCAGCAGGTTATATATTCTTCTCAAGTGCCCATGGATCTTTCTCCAGGATAGACCACATGTTAGGCCACAATTCAGCTCTCAATAAATATAAAAAGATTGAAATTATCCAAAGCACCTTCTCAGATCATAATGGAATGAAACTAGAAATCAATAATAGACAGGAAAAAAGTAAATTTGCAAATGTGTGGAGACTGAACAACACACTTCTAAATATTCAGTGAGTCAAAGAAATTGCAAGTGAAATCAGTAAATATATTGAGACAAAGGAAAACAAGAACATAATGTATCAAAACTTATGGGATAAAGCAAAGGCAGTCTTGAGAGGGAAATTTATAGCCTTAAGTGCCTATATTAAAAAACAAGAAAGAGCTAAACTCAAAGATTTAACTGAACACTAGAGAAACTAGAAAAAGAACAGCAAACCAATCCCAAAGCAAGCAGAGGGAAAGAAATAATAAAGATTAGAGCAGAAGTAAATGAAAATGAGAACAGAAAAACAAGAGAAAATTAACAACCAAAAGTTGGTTCTTTGAGAAGATCAATAAAATTGACAAACCCCTAGCTAGAGTAACAGAGAAAAAAAGAGAGAAGATACAAATAAATACAATCAGAAATGAAAGAGGGGAAATTACAAATGACCCCAAAGAAATAAAAAGAATCATAAGAGGATGTTATGAGAATCTATATTCCAACAAACTAGACAACCTAGATGAAATGTACAAATTTCTAGAAATGCACAACCAACCTACACTGATGCTACAAGAAATACAAGAACTTAACAAACCAATCACATTTAAGGAGATTGAATCCATCATCAAAAATCTCCCAGCAAAAAAAGTCCAGTACCAGATGACTTCACAAGTGAATTCTACCAAGCATTTTGAAAAGAATTAACACCTATCCTGTTTAAAATCTTCCAAAAAATTAAAGAGGAGGGAAAATTACCAAACACATTTTATGAAGCCAATATCACACCAATACCAAAGCCAGATAAACATTCTACAAAAAAAGAAAATTACAGACCAATCTCTCTAATGAACATAGATGTGAAAATTCTTAACAAAATTCTTGCACATCGAATCCAACAGCATATCAAAAGACTTATACATCACGACCAAGTGGGATTTATTCCTGGTATGCAAGGTTGGTTCAACATAAGAAAATCAATCAATGTAATACACCACATTAACAAATTGAAGGAAAAAACCACATGATCATCTTAATAGACGCAGAAAAGGCATACAAGAAAATCCAGCATCCTTTTTTATAAAAACGCTTCAAAAGATAGGAATAAAATGATAATTTCTCAATATGATAAAAGGTATATATGAAAAACCCACAGCCAACATCATACTCAATGGAGAAAGGTGGAACGTTTTCCCTTTAAGATCAGGAACAAGAGAAGGATGCCCACTGTCACCATTGTTATTCAACATTGTTCTAGAAGTTCTAGCTAGGGCAATTAGACAAGAAAAAAAAAATTAAAGTCATCCAAATAGGAAAAGAGAAAGTAAAACTCTCACTCTTTGCGGAAGACACGATCCTGTACTTAGAAAATCCTGAAGAATCCATGACAAAGCTACTTGAACTAATAAATGAGTTCAGCAAAGTGATACAAGATTAACACACAAAAATCAGTACTGTTTTTGTACACTAGGACTGAACAACCTGAGAAGGAAATCAGGGGAAAAATTCCATTTTCAATAGCAACAAAAAGACTCAAATACCTAGGAGTTAATTTAACCAAAGAAGTACAGGACCTATATACAGAAAACTACAAAATGATTCTAAAAGAAATTTTAAAAGACCTAAACAAATGGAAAGACATTCCGTGTTCATGGATTGGAAGAATAAATATCGCGAAGATGTCAATCTTTCCCAAACTGATTTATAGATTCAATGCAATACCAATAAAAATCCCAACAGCTTAATTTACAGAATTAGAAAAGGCAATTACCAAATTCATTTGGAAGGGTAAGTGCACCCAAATAGCCAAAAGCATTCTAAAACAGAAGAGCAACATGGGAGGAATTTCACTGCCTGACCTTGAAACATATTACAAAGCTACAGTGGTCAATACAGCATGGTACTGGTATAAAGATAGACACATCCACCAGTTTAACAGAATTGAGCATCCAGAAATAAACCCTCACCTATACAGTCAACTGGTTTTTGACAAACCTACCAAGCCAATGCTAATGGGGAAAAAAGAGTCTTCAACAAATGGTATTGGGAGAACTGGATATCTATAACCAAAAGAATGAAAGAGGTCCCCTATCTCACCCCCTATAGAAGAATCAACTCAAAATGGATCAAAGATCAAAATATAAAAGCCAGGACCATAAAACTACTGGAAGAAAATGTAGGGAAACATCTTCAAGACCTTGTAGTAGGTGGTGGTTTCTTGGACCTTACACCCAAAGCACATGCAACAAAAGAAAAAATAGATAAATGGGACCTCCTCAAAATTAACCACTTTTGCACCTCACAGGACTTTGTCAGAAAGGTGAAAATGCAGCCAACTGAATGGGAAAAAAATATTTGGAAATCACATATCTGATAAGGGTTTAATATCCAGGATATATAAAGAGATGTTACAACTCAACAATAAAAAGACAAATGACCCAATTAAAAAATAGGTAAAAGAGTTGAATAGACATTTCTCCAAAGAAGAAATATAAATGGCAAAAAACATATGAAGAAATGCTCAACATCACTCATGATTTGGGAAATGTAAATCAAAACTACAATGAGATATCATTTCACACCTATCAGAATGGCCACTATTAAAAAGACAGAGAACTACAAGTGTTTGAGATGATGCGGAGAGATAGGAACACTTCTTCACAGTTGGTGGGAATGCAGAATGGTACACACACTATGGAGGACTGTTTGGCAGCTCCTAAAGAAATTGAATATAGACTTGACCCTGCAATAACACTCCTGGGTATACACCCAGAAGAAATGAGAACAGTGACATGAATCGACATCTGCACACTGATGTTCATAGCAAAATTATTCACCATTGCCAAAAGTTGGAAACAACCCGAGGTGTCCATCAACAGATGAATGGATAAACAAACTGTGGTCTATTCACATGATGGAATATTATGAAGCTGTAAGAAGAAATGAAGTCATAAAGCATACGACAACATAGAAGAACCTGGAGGACATTATGTTGTGTGAAGCAAGCCAGACACAAAAGGACAAATACTGTATGAATGCGTTACTATGAACCAAATATATTGTGCAACATATTGTTTGATTTAAAAAAATTTTATACATATATATTATATTTAATTGAGAAATGTATATAATTATTCATCTATGTTTACTTTTTAGTTTTTAATTGTTTATATTTTCAATTATTAAATGTACAAAATAAAAAAAATAAATAAATAAATAATAAATTCAGGGGGCTGAAGTTTCTCTTCAGACGCCCTGCATTGGGACAGCTTCCCAATAAACTTCCTGCCTTTAAAAAAAAAAAAGAGATTTTTTGCATCCCACATTTTAAACTGTATCTCTCTAATTCTCTCCCATTCTGGAGAAAATAGAATGTTCTAGAGTAAGGGAGCAAGAACACACACATATATATACACTTATGTAGACATAAAAAATCTGCTTCAGTAACACCTATGTATTTAAATTTAGGATTTTATCAGAAAGAGTCATATATTCAGTTCTTAAACAAACTGGATAATTGGAAAGATTTTAAGAAAGCTGAGAGTGAGAAGGAAATTCCCCAAACCATAGCTATACAAACATAGTTTATCTTAAATAGAACTCCCTTCTAAAATAATGAAGCTAGTTAATATGATATAGCAAAATAAAAACACTTCAAAGAAGGCAGGTATGAAATCTGAATGAAATACTGGTTGGGTGGGTTGAGGTTACATGAGCAACTGAAAAAAAAGCAATTGTCATATACCAGAGAATTTGTCCCTTATGTAGAAAGGAAAGAGAACTGGTGGTCCTCATTGTTTCCTCACCTTTGAAAATTCTGTCACAAATCAGGAAAATGGCACTTATGCATGAGCTTTCCAGAAATATGAGATTCTGAAATAAAGACCAGGTTTGGGGTAGAGGTGCTTATCTTTGTAACCATAAAGCAGTGAAGTCTATGACACCAGCAGGAAATGATATCAGGCCCAGAATGGGATCTTAGGAACCATCTATTCCCAATAGAGCACTTAACGACAAGCACAAGAATGACCAAGAATAAGGTTTCCTGGGGAAATTGCATGGAAAGAATTACTTCTGAACACTTCCATCCTCAATCTAGAAGGCTTTCAGAATATGCTATCATAAAATCTTGAAAAGTGAAAATAAAGTTCTTACTCTCTACAAGGTACATGTATGTTTAATAAAATAAGTTTTCACATGCGGTCCTGTTTTCAGAAGCTACAACAGTAGACTTAGTAGTAACATTTTTTATTTGGTCAGCATTTCCCAAACTTTTCAAAAGTTCTTTTGGTCAAATAAGTTTGAGAGACCTTGCATATCCTCTTCGTAGAAATTCACAAAGTATATTGATACAGTTCAGGATATACCAGCTTTCATTTGATTCTTCCAGAATATTCCCAAATATTTTGGCCACAAAACATTTAGTTGAACAACATTTGTTAATATCTTGTTTATATAGGATAGTGGAAGAATGTTTGAGAGACCCCTTCATAGAAATATGCATTTAAGAATAAAAAAGGGAATTGGATATCCAGTATAAGTCTCTAGTTATAAACATACAAATAACATGGAATTCATGGAGGGTAGTCAAGAATTTTCAGAAGAGCTGGGAGGGTCAGATTAAGGTGCACTCACGAAATACATCTCTCACTTATCACTTTGAGATGATCCTGAAACTTGATCCAGTTCATTTCATGTCATAACCTAAAAATAAACTGAAAGTAGATGTGGGAAAACAGATGTATAAAGACATGATCATAGACAGCTGGAATTGAGTTCTGTCTTGAAAAGGCTAATATTTAGCTGGATTTTGGAACAAGTCAAAAAGAGAAAATATGTAGCTTAATCTTCTGAATATGGGAAATACTCTGTTTTGTATAATGTTCAAAAAGTGGGAAAAACTATGTGTGAAAGATAGGGAACAGTTATATTTAATAGAAAGGAAAACATGGAAATCACAATTTAAGGAGGAGATGTGAATACATAGTTATCCAGTCCAATTAGGGACCAGTTCTTTAGAATTCTTGCAACAAGAGCACAGAAACACTTTTTCTTTCGCCAGTTGCAGCACCCACCAGGTAGCCACCATGTTACTATTTCCATTGCTGGTGGGAAGGAAAATAGTTTGACAGTTCCTCAAAAATTCAAGCAGAATAAATGTATGACTTGGTGCAGTGAGAACGGGCTCAGGCACACAGACATTTTCAGCAAATGATGGTTTTATTACTCATCCAGCACAAAGGGTTCAATAGAGCAGGGGAAAGGTTCCCATCATGGCTCTCTTCAAGGCAGCCACACTGCTCAGGTCAGAGTAGGAGGATGGCAGCTCCACACACCCACTTTGTAGTGGAGAGGAGATCCAAATCTGTGCTGCCCCAGGACAGGACAACCGTACAGCCCAGGAGGCAGGGCCTGGCACCCAGAGTTCCTGTCTGATAAGCAGGATTCTGGGTTCAGGTACAGGCAGGCTGTTCTGTTAGATGGAACATCTGTCTGGGGCTCTGAAATGGAAACATGTTGAAACATCTCCACCTGAAGAAGAGGAGGGGGTAGGTGAGGGCTGTGAAATGGCCACTGAGGAGGTACCTGGCATCCCCAGCAGACTCAGCAATGTCACTCTTAGCTAAGCACTCCCCCAGATTAGAAGCAGATTTTCAAATAAATGCTTGTGCACAAATGTTCCTAGCAACACTAGTCATAATAGCCAAGAGGTGGAAAGAACTGAAATGCCATCAGTGGATGAATGGGTAGACAAAATGTGGTATATATGCACAATGAAGTGTAAATCAATCATAAAAAGGATCGAAACATTAATACATGCTGCAACCTGGATGAGCCTCAAAAGCGTGCTAAGTGACAGAAGCCAGATACTAAAGATCCTACATTGAATTATTCCATTTTTATGGAATATCCAGGATAGGTAAAACCACAGCGATAGAACATAGATTGAGTGTTGCCAGGGCTGGGGGAGGGGAGAATGGGGACTGCTTTCTTTGGGGACATGAAAATGCTTCGGACCTTGTTAGAAGTGGTGATTGCACAATGTTTTGAATGTAATAAATGTCACTGGATTATAAACTTTAAAATAGTTAATTTTAATGTAATGTGAATTTCACCTCAACAAAAGAATAAATAGGCTTCATCGATATATTTTAACATGGCAAAATCTTAAAAGCAAAACTATGTTGAGCCACTAAACCACTTTACCACATGAAGCCATTTGTTCTAATATTTTAACAATTTTCTATATTGCTTATGGAGTCCATACTTATAAAATATAACCTGGAACTCAGAAACCAATCTCCAGAGTGTAGCTACATCAGAAGAGGGAATGGGGAGGAGGAATGAAAGCAAGTATATATAAAAATGCATCTTCAATATTGTTTGAAAAAAGACTAAAGAAATGTGACAAAATGTCACATATTTGTAGTGATTATATATAACTATATATATAGAGAGAGAGACAGAGAAAGAGAGAGAGAATATATGCATTTAGAGTAAAATGGGAGGAAAGATGATTAGTCAAATAATTATATAAGCAGTGCAAATTTCAACTTAAATAATGTAAATGAGATGCACCATGTACTGGAATTAAGAAACCATTATAAAGAAGATTTCAGAGATTTCTGAATGCCACAAAAGCCTTCCAAAAAAGGGATTTTAAATCTGGTATTTTCCTATTTAAAAAAAAACAAACTTGTTCCTACTGGTCTTTCTTCCTTTTCTTCTATATTTATCTTCTGTTTAAATATAAGTGTCTAAACACTCAAATTAAAAGACACAGTTTGCTAGAATCAATAACAAGGAGAGCTAGATACATGCTGTCTACTAGAGAAGCATGTTAAATATAAACACAAAGAAATGTTAAATGATGAAATATGATGATATATGATGTAAATGCAATTCATAAGAAAGCCAAAAATTGTAGACAAAGTGGTCTTTAGGAAAAGGAATATCACCAAGGATAAAGAGCCACATTTCATAATGATAAATACATCGATTCAATAAAAAAATCTTAATAATGCATGCCCCTATTGAAAGTGCTTCTCAATACCTAACACAAAACTGACAAATTGAAAGAAGAAATAAACAAGTGATTAATTGTATTTGGAAAGTTCCATACAACTCTGTCAGTAACTGAAAGAAAGAAGACAGAAAAGCAATAAAATATAGATTAATGACCAATATTATCAACCAAATTGATCTAAGTGACACTTATCACACATTCCATTCATAATAGCATAAAAATATTTTCAAGTACACACAGAGGCTCTCCAGAAATAAACCATATACTGGGTCATAAAACAAGTCTTCTCAAGAAATGTCAAAGGGTTGAAATTATGCATACTGTGATTCTGACCTCATTAGAATTAAAATAGAAATCATAAATAGAAAGATATCTGGGAAATACGCAAATATTTTGAAATTGAATACTTTTCTATGTATTCTATGGTTCAAAGAAGAAATCAAAGCGAAATCATAAAATAGTTTTAACTGAGAAAAAATGAAAACATATGCATCAAAACTTGTGAGAGGCATCTACAACTCTTAGAGGTAAAACCATAGCTTTAAAGGCTTATTTTAGAAAAGATGAAAGGTTTTCATCTTTTGACTAACCTATTATTCACCTTAAGAATCTAGAAAAGGATCCCCAAATGAAACACAAAATATATATAAGAAAGAAAATAATAAATGCAGAAGTTGAAATAAATGAAACAGAAAATGGACACACAGTAGAGAATGTTGATGAAACCAAATAATGGTTCTTGGAAAGACATGTAATGGAAAACCTTTAGCTAGGTTGATTAAAAAAAGAGACAAGACTTAAATTAAGTGATATATATAAAGACTGAAAGAGGGAACATCACTGCAGTATCCTGCAAATAATTAGATGTTAATAATTGAATATGATGAATTACTTTATGTTCATTGAAGTTCACTTAAATTCATTCTGTGACTGGGAAGATTTAGAGCTGGTCTTAAGGTGCTGTGAAGTATGGTCTATATTTACTCCACCCTTATTCCTAGGGTGAATTTTTCTGGGTTCTAAGGAGAAAGGCTGGTGTGGTTACAAGCAGGTGCTCCTTGGTAGGCCCTGTACTCAAGCTCTGGTCCTCATTTGTGAGCCTGCTGAGCCAGCTGCTCAGCTTCAAAACATTGTTCAATCCCTTTTGTGGTGGCAGTTACCTAAGGGTAAAGGCATCCCCAAGTGCATGCCCATGAGTTTCCTCATTCTCTCAAATCTTGATCATATAATTCCAAACTGCTTTGGTTGCTCTTCCATGCTTTCTAACAGAGGTTTATCTTTATGTAGTGTTCCCAGAGTGATTGTTAGCCCTAATTACCTAGTTTAATATTACTGGAGGGAGAAACATCAATTTCATTTTTAGGGTTTGCCTACTTATTTGCTAATTATTACTAATAATTTGTGAATTATAATAGGAAAACAGGATATAGACCATAAAATAACAAACAATTTACAAGACCTACTGTTTTGCTAAATTCTTGCTATATTGGAAAGTTTTGTTGAACAGTTAAAAAATGAATTATTTTTAAGCAGATAGCCTCAACTTAAAACTCAATTCCAGTGTGTCATTCAGTAAGCACCTTGGGCAAGCTAACACTAGCTCAAAAGAATTCATTGTTAAATTTTCAGGAATTTTCTGGGCCACTTGTTAAAACATAGGCAGCTGGATATGAGCAATGGGAGGTATATAAACACTAGGGAAAGCAGCAAGTGCAACAGATCAGAACTTCTTCCTCAGCAAGATCCGGGTGTTGAACAATTAACCACCACTGCCTAGACAGTTTAACTAGATTGCTTTGGGTGTGAGTGGAGCTGAGGTCATTGCTGGGAGGGATATGACATTGTCTCATGAGATCAGACAGGGCTCCTGATTTCAACAAAGGCTTCTCTGTGCAGTCTTAGAGGTGAAACGGGCAGCTTTCCATCCTGAATATTGGAGGTACAGAGGAAATCAGGGAGTGTCTCACCTGAAGCAATTACCATCTACTTTTTTTCCCCTTCAAATGTATGATTAAAGGTATGTGACCTAGCTGAAGTTTTAAGAAAAGAGGGTTGTTAAATGTGGTAGATTAAAGTATGAAAATGGATGGCCAATATCCAAAGGACATTTTAGTTCTGGTTATTATTTGAATTAGTTTTTCTTTCCTTCTCTGAAGAGAATAATAATTCACTCAACTTCCTAGTATCCCTGCCATAAAATTGCTCCACATTGTTTAAAGTTAACTCTTTCATTGGAAGTTGTTATCTGTGTTTTGTTGGAGAATAAAAATATGTAGATTATTCTCTCCATGGTTATCCCACTAAATAATAAAATCGTCTCTGCTAGGTTATATTAAGTTATCACCCATCTAAGTGTTATGTCCTTGTTGAAGTTGCTATGGGGAAATTGTGGTAAGCAATGATACATATCCTATTAGAGCATTTTAAAAATAATGATTACATAATAACAAAAGTTAACATTTGTTAAGTGTTTCTTGTATGCCTGGCACTGTACTTAGTTTTTCATATACACTATCTAAAGTATCCCACATATTTTCCTATAGCTAATAAAAAACAAAGAAACCTTTAATTATGAAAGCACAGGTGAATAATAAACTGAGGCAGTACAAGGACATTTTTAATTATGTGGTGCTGGCACAAAATGCATCACTTTGCCTGGTATTTTTCTCCGGAAGAACTATGTAAAGTGTGCTTGCCTTGAATATGTGGCTGGGAACAGGGGCAGGTGAATCCAAACCACTTAGATTTTAAAAGGTATCTTATCTCCCTCCTCTATTTCTTTTATTCTTCCAACAATCCCCAAAAGTCCATCTCATGTTTAAAATCATCAGAACCTTGCCAGTGTTCAGGAGCCAATTCATCTTTTAAAACTTTGAGTAGGAATCTATATATAATTAATCATTGGCATGAAATTCCTTTTTCTTCAGATATGCACATGTCCAATAAGAATGAATTGACTACTGACTCTTAACATCTGTTATTTTATGGATTGATAATAACAGAATATTCTGGGCAGTTTCCTATGAGTTCATCAATGTGAGGCTTTGAAGGGCAGGAGGTTTGACACAGACAAACTACACTTTCATGGTTGTGCTTTACTTTGTATTCATGGTTTGCTTCTACAATGTTTGCATTTGTAACATCAAAGAACCCAAAAAGAAAGATAGGAAGGGCTACATTAACCTTCCTTTACCAGGAAATGATGGATCAAGAAGCTTGTCAAGAAAATATGACAGGTGAGAGAGAGGAGGATTATTCTGCCAGTTTGCTGTAGTGCCTGCCAACATTCCTCTCTGTAGATCCCTGACACCTGCCTTGAGCATATCACTGTCCTTGAGTATATATGTCCACACATATTCACGGGATGTACACAAAGCTAACTTCTTGCATGTGGACTTCAGGCTCCCAAAAGAAATTCAATAGATGAGGGCATACACAAATCACAAGAAAGCATAATAAAACCTCAAATTTTCATGATAATTTAGTAAAATTCCAAGTGGCAGATAGGAAGGAAGATGAAAATTTAAAACATTGTATTTTTGTCTCCAGTGAATCCTATAAATTTATATTTATATGATTTATTATTTATTTATTTCAGTTTGAACATTTAAAAATACAGATCTTTACTACCCCTGATCCCATTTTTTCCATTTGTGTTCAGTAAATTTTGTGAGGTCTTGTAATGTACTTACACAGGTGACTGTGTTTATTTATCCTGTGAGTCCTACAAATATGAAATGAGTGACAGCAGGCACTGGCCTCTGTGCAGTCAGCTTCTTCATGTGCCGCCACCATAGGTTCCTCCCATTGCCCAGCATCCCAGCACAGGAATTTATTGCATTTTGCTTTAGAGTCTAAATGGACAACAGTATTCACAACAGGAAATTTTAGTGAGGCCACTAGTTAAGAAAGAGTCAAACATTCTTTTTGGGCCTCTGCTCCATGTCCCCATGTCAACGTCACTGAGGAAGTTGCAATTTATCCCAAATACATGAAGATATAATGGGTAAGGTAAATGTTTGTAAACTTAACTCATGACATGGGTGCAAACCGCTCCACATCTGGAGCTTTCTATGCAACTGCATCAACTATTAAGAGGAGTCAATATTTAGGAAAATATTTTTAATGATAGCAAAGATAGGTAAGCCATCATTTCTGTGTTTCTGCTTTCTTTGCATGAGCCTTACTGAATTCTGTTGATTCAAGGGAAATATGAATATGAAAATTCATTAATTGCAAGGGAAATATTTATAAGTGCTTTCACAGAAGTGTAAATGATATCTAATAGACTCCTATTTTTGCAAGAAATTGTTTTCAAGTGCCAAAGCATTGAGGGTCCATGAATTCATACAGAGTTCTATGTCACATTTGACTGTGTTTTGAACCAGTAGACTTGTTCTCCATGCTTAACTTTTTGGACTTTTTGCATAGCTCAGTGGATACTCAAATTAGTAGATTCATGTTGAATCTACTAATTTTTCTATAATACACAACTACTTTTTCCAAGGATATGACAGCCAGGTGAACTTTTGGTGTGTGTTTGGTGTATGTATGTCTTACATGTTTTCTCCCTCTTCATCATAGAACAGGAATAGAAAACTATGAATTGGAGAGGAAATGGTAAATAGGCGTGATTAGGGATCAGGAGGCAAAAGTATCCAAAGGGGGCATAAAAGAAGGTAAGCTTATTGCAACAATACCTGAATGCTTACACATATACACAAGCACTGCTGCATTTGGTACATAGTGAACATTTATCACTCTTCTAAGTGCTTGTGGGATTTAACTACCTAATCCTCATAGCAACTCCACAAGGGAGTTACTATTATAATCTCTTTTTTTAAAAGGGCAATCTGAGGAATAGACAGTTTAAGCAAATGCTAAATTTGACCCATCTTTTAGATGACTGGGCCACAATTTGAACCCATTTAGAATATCTCCAGAAATATGCATATGGATGTGTGTTTGTTTATGGGTGTAGAGATGTATGTGCATATGCAAGAATGGACATTTTTGTACACATCTTTTTGTGCATGCACCTACTATGGTTCTTTCTTCATAATAATTAGGATCTTCAAAAGCATATTTTGGCTTCAAAAATTCCAGCTTAAAGAATGCTTTGAAAGTTGCAAAAGTGTTTTGTATCCCATTTCTACCACTTGCTAGTTTTCTATCTGAGCTCGGAAATATCTCTTGATCAATTTGAGCCTCTATTCCTACTTATAACTAAATTTCCTCTCTGCCCTCCTTTCTGGTAGTTATGGGATTACTGTTTAGTGAATGCTCAACTGTTTAATCACAACTAAAATGTATGGATCATCAAATTGTTATCTTGAAAGATATTAGGTATCTTTAAATTATTAAACAAAGAGAATTCATTATTGACAAACCGATGATTAAATAAGAATTCCCTAAATTTTAAAAGTATTCAATGATAGGCAGAGCCTAAAAAGTGGTAATATGATGCCGTTAAATACTTATATAGCTCTTTGTGATATATTTCCTGCAGTATGGACTAAAACCACACAAATACAAACATTCAAAGCCACAGTAAAATTTCTGAAAATGCTGAACAGTTTAGATTGGTGATTTGCACAATGAGTGAACACTTTTGGATCTTGTGAAAATTATAACAAAATTTCAGGGTACGCTAACAGGAAGAAAGAAGCCAGAGCAATGGAAGCGATCCTTTACACCACAAAGAACATTGTTTAGACTTCTGGTTAATTATATTTCAAAAAGAACAACCCGAACTGCAATACATCCACATAAAGAAAAAGGGAAATTTTTGTCCAGTTTTGATAATCATTGGTTTGAGAGAAAAATAACTGTCTTATTTGAGATCAGATTTATTTTAACTGACTTCAGAAAATAGAATATTCACAAATGGGCAGAAAAGACAGGCAGCTGGAGTAACGTTTAGCATTAGAACTTTTTTTAAATTACAGGAGGTCTTGTTAACTTAGGGTGGTGTCAAAAAGTTAAATGTGAAAAGATTCTGACCCCTTGTGTCTAAGGCTCCTCCCAGGAAGAAATTAGCAAGTAATTTTTTTCAGAGTGTAACAAGTGCTGTCTTCGCAATGATGGGGCAATGGAAAGTGTAGAGGGATTTCTGGAGAGGAGTCATGTAATGTAGATTGCATTAACTCAGTGGACCATCAAGGAAACAAATTTCAAGCCCCCATGAGAAAAGGAGTCTAATGAAAGGAAAATTAATGTAAACAAGTCAAGCCCTAAAAGGGGAAAGTAGTTTGATTTGACTGTGACCTGGGTCCATTTGGGTAACCAGTGGGATCTAAGGTTCCAGAGAGTCAGTGACCTGATCCATAGCTATTCATGAAGCACATGAACAAATTTGGAATTTAACTTGTAGGCAGTGGTAATGTTCATTTAGTAAAGAAAACTTTGGTGTAGAAACAATGGCAGAGGAAAATATTGAAGGTAAAGAGATAAGTTGCAAAGATGGTATCGGTTTAGGAGGGCACTCACTGACTAGCTCTCTGAGGACTCCTAATTGTGGACAGGGCTCTGGCCGGGGGTCAGTGCCGTGGGCGCACGGAACGAAAAGCTTGGGACATGTATCTGCAGGCAGATTGACAGCATGGACTGATCGGTAGAGATTCGTGAGTTTTAAGCCTGCCTGTGGTGGTAAACATACACGGCTGAGCCCCACTCAAAGGGAAAAAGGCTAGTTTGAGGCTCGACTCCCGCATGGCAACCCAGTGTGAGGGAGCTTTCTCCGAGAGAGGGAGGGTTCTGACATAAAGTGGAGAGGGGTTTACCTACTGAGATTTGGCTGCCTGGACCCCCTCATGGCTTTGGGGAGAAGATAAAATGGCATGAAGCAGCACCAGGCTGAAGGGAGAGGCGAATCTACTGAGGAAGCCTGATTTACCCATCAGCCCGGTGACACTGAGGCTTGGCTCCAGAGGGGGAGGAGTAAGCCAATTTTATCGCTCTTCACTGACAAGCATCAGAGCTTCAGCACCCCTAGGGAGGCCAGGAAGTGGGAAGTGCTTGATTAGTTTCCAGGAGCCTAGTTAGGTTCCCCTCGGTGAAGGGGATGGTGTAAGAGGACTTCTTTTTGTCCCTTATTTCGGCAAAAATAAAAGCAAAAAGAAGACAGTCACTTTAAAAAATGAATCATTCTTTTTAATTTAGTTTAATAGCTAAAATCTACCTCAAAACCTGCAGATAGAACCATGCAGAGATGTGATTGATAAACACAAGCAGGCTGAGAGGTTCCACAAGGACCCTAGAAGGAACACTGTACCTCCATGGCTTTGTTTGACTGATGGCTTGTGTGGTTGTTTGGTTTTTCTCTGTTTATTTGTTGTCTCTTGCTTTTCTTTCCTCTTTCCTCCCCCCTATTCTTTTTTCCTTCTGTTTTTTTCTTTTTAATTTGGTGCTGCTAGCTTGTCTTTTCTTTGATGTGCTTCTTCTTCAGTGATTTCCCATTCTCTGTCTATATTGATTTTGCCTCCCAAGCTATCTATTCCCCTTTCTTCATCTTTCTGCCTTTTGCTTTCTGTTGTAGTTCTTACACACCATGTTTTTTCATTATCCCACAATTTAAGGGTATCAATTTTCTATTCTACCTATTCTGTTTTCTTCTTTTTTAATTAATATTGACTTTTTACTTTCAGCACTTTCTTCACTCTTTCTCTCCCTCCTCATCATTCTAACTGTCTAAATCATTATATATATATAT
>JAQZBX010051829.1:0-19263 GCA_029593785.1 Cabassous unicinctus | reverse complement strand
TTTTTTTTTTTTTTTGCTAATTCATAAAATTATGAAATATTTCAATCATTCAGAAAAACAAAGTGAATAGTAGAACAAATACTTTGGTAACTTCCACCCAGCTTTCTCAAATTTTACTCATTTTAACTGTTGTGAAGTATTCCACACTATATGAATAAACCAAAATTTATTTATTCTTTTGATGGGCATTTAGTTTTTTTCCATTTTTTGGCTATTACAAATAATGCTGGAATGAACATTCTTGGAAGAATTTTAAATACACTCCCCATAAAATTTACCATCTTAATTAAGATCATAAAAGGCACTTTTCATACATGATTTCACCTTGAAATCTTATAACAATCTTGGGAGAGAAACAGAAATAGCCTTATTATTCCCGTTTCCAGGGGAGTAAACAGAGGCGAAAAAACATGAAGTGGATTTCTCAAAGTGAACCAGCAAGAAAATGGAAGAATCAGAACTTGAATCCAGGATTTTGGGGTCTGAGTCCAATGCTTTTCCACTAGTCCAGAATGAATAAAGGAGGAGTAACCCCACGAAATCTTTCTAGCAACAGCAATACTTCCCACCGATTGTTCTATTCACCAATCAGCGTGTTCTTTCTCTGCACCATACATTCACGTGTCTCTATAATTCACAATTAAAACACATGGTGTAGTAGGTATTGCTGGCTGCCCACCCAGTATCCATTTTTCCTTTTTCCTTTCTGATCAGAACCTCAGTTTTGTTTGAGATGGCAATATGCTCAGTTAACAACAACACACATTACCCATCATCTCCCATGTTACTAGTTAGGGGGTGGGAGGTGGGAAATGCTGTAGCTCAGTTCTCTCCAGCGAGGACGGCGTCATGGGTACCATCCCCGAGTGCTCACCTCTAGGCTTTCTCTCTGTTTCACAAGAGAAAGAATCCTGGATTTGATTAAGCCACTGTGGAAGTCAGGCTTCTGTTCCATGCAGTCAAATACAATCCCCAAGTAACAGCAAGAATTTCACTTCTTTTGTTCATATTTGCCCCAACTTTTCTTATGTCCTTCATGGACTGGGGCTCTGTCTTCTATTAGAACAGGTGCTTGAGTGTGCTAATCCGTACAGAGGTGACCATAGGTGAATGTTTCTGGCTAATTAACTAAACTTTGATGGTAAATTCCAGGGGATTTGAGACCACCCCAAATCCGTTTAATTGAATAACTTTGATTCTCTGCCACAAGAAGAGTCTAACTTTTACCTTAACCTAACTTTTAGAAAGTTGCTCTGGCTAAGAGCGCAGATGAGTTATCATATGTGAAATACCAATTTGAACATTGCTTTCATAGACTTAGACTTCTGTGTACTTGAGTTTTAAAAGAGTAATATAAACCCTAACAGGTAAAGTAGGATCTAATTTAATAATCACTTATTTCTTTGAATCTTAGGGTTTATTTCTAGAATTGGAAAGACAAATGATACAGAAAGAGGTTTTGATAGTTCTGCTGAAATGTATCTAGAGAAACTCCCATTTTGAATATTGTGCATTCCTGTTCATTGATATTCCATTTGGGTCCCTCTCAGCCTCTTCCCAATATGTACACCATTATTTTCATTCTTGGCTTTAGGAATGCTGAGCCACCTGACAGGAGGGCTTTGCAGAAATACTAACAAATGTGATTGTTATGCACTTTGCAAATATCGAGTGCTATCAAGATGCACAAAACAATAATATGCCACCATCTAGGCTGAGACATGCTGTCCAAGGCATCTCTTCAAGAGCCACTGAAGCATTATTGAAATAGTCCTCTAGCTCTTTTTCAATGTCCAGCCAAAGCTAAAAGTCTGAATTTGTGTTTTGGAGGCATTATGAGATAGCAAATTTTTTTAATTTTTCACTTTTAATTATGTTACTTTTTGGTGTAAGTTTACCTCTGCTTTAAATAGGAATTTACCTCAGAGTGTCAGGTTTATTCTTATAGTCATTCAAACAGAATCAACTATACTCTCAAAAAATGGATTAATACTTAAAAACAAGTCAATAGTTTAGAGGTGGACTGTTAATTATGAAAATAAAAAACATTAAAATTCAGCTTAAGAAACACAACTTTGGGCCTGGTCTTCCCCAGATAAGGCATTCTTTGCTTCACCAGCAACATGGTTCATTCATTAATTCAGCATCTATTTAGATGACTATATGCCAGGCAGGGAGAAAGGAGCTAGGAAGAGGCATTGTGGGATTAAGTGGGATGCCATATAGGAAAACACCCTGTACATTCCTGGTTACTGTCAGAAAGAACTAGTAGCAGGAAGGCCTCAGAGCAATAGAGGGGGCAGTCTGGAATAGGGAGATGATGGAAATAATGCCCTGGTCTGCCCTGAAAAGGGCTTTGAAATGGGAGGTGAGGATTGAGGGAATGGTTCCTATAGTAGCGGGCAAATGCCTGCGGTGCCCTAGGATGGGACATGAGGACAGGGAGGTCTACAACTGTAATGAATGCGCAATGGGATAATGATCCAAGAAGATGAACTTCCACCATGCACAGTTTGCAAACATGTTTGCCCAGTGACCACCTGCCCTGATGAAGAGGACTTTAGGCTGACCACAGAGGGGATGGCAGGGGAGAGATGCCAAGGTAAACCTGTTAAACCAGTCACCACGGGGTGGCAGAGAGAAGAAAAACAGTGTGGGAGTGGCCCTGTGAGTCACGTGAGAAAGTAATTGGGCAGGGAGTTGGGAACAACACTTAGTTTCAGATGTCCATATGCCATTGGGTTGTGTATAGATAATAAACAATGTACACTTGAAATTATAATAGAAGTACTTGGAAAAAAAATTTTTTAAGCATAGGACTGCACAACACAAACAGTGAACCCTAGTGTAAACCATGGACTCTAATTAATAGTACAATTATAATAATATTTTTTCATTAACTCTAATGAAGTTACCACACTATTGTAGTGTTAATAGTAGGGGAAGGTATATGGGAACTCTGAAATTTTCTGCATGATTTTCCTGTAAACCCACAACTTTTCTAATGAAAAAACTTTCTATATATATAAAAAAGACAATCCAATTGAGAAATGGGCACAGGATCTGAATAAGAGATTTCTCCAAAGATACACAAATGGCAAATAAGCATATGAAAGGATGCTTCATATCAATTGCCCTTAGGGAAATGCTAATCGATGCCACAGGAAGATACCATTTCAATCCCACTTGGATGGCTATAATAACAAGTGTTGGTGAGATGAAGAGAAATTGGAACCCTCAAATACTGCCTGTGGAAATATAAAGTTATGCACCCACTTTGTAAAACAGTCTGGCTGTTCCATAAAAGGTTAAATATAGTTATCATGTGACCCAGCAATTTCACTCCTCGGTATATACCCGAGAAAAATGAAAACATATATTCCTGCAAAAACTTGTATATGAATAATTATAATGGCATTATTCATTATAGTTAAAATTACTGTCCAGCAACTGATGAAGGATAAACAAAATGTAGCATATCCATACAATGGAATATTACTCAGCCATGAAAAGGAATGAAGTGTTGATAAGGTGCTGAAATATGGATGAACCTTGAAAACATTATGCTAAGTGAAAGACACCAGACACAGAAGGACACATATTGTACGATTCCACCTACATGAAAGGCCACAATAGGCAAATCTAGAGAGAGAGAAGGTAGATGCGGGTTGCCCACGGCTGGGGATGAAGTGTTGGGAAGAAATGGGGAGTGACTGCTAATGGGTGTGGGATTTCTTTTTGGGGTGATGAAAAGCTTCTGAAATTGTGGTGATGGTTGTAACATTCTAAGACTATACTAAAAACCATGGAATTGTATATTTTAAATGTGTGAATTGTATGGTATATAGATTATATCTCAATCAAGCTATTATATTAACAAAAATTCTAACAGAGGACAGTAAATGCAATCTCTGAAGCTCCATTGAGCTGTGGTAGGACGGGAATCAACCGTCAGCCCCTATTGTGTCAGATAAGAGAGCTTCTGCTTAGCACAGGGTACTTATATGAAATAGGAAAAATAGCTATAAACCCTTGTAAATTCCTGATCTTCCCTCCACTCCCTCCCATTTCAGTAAATGCACCATAATCTGCCCATTTTTGCAAGCCTAGAAACCCAGCATCCTCCAAATCTTAATTGCACCTCATAAATATTTAAGGCACCCAGCCATGTCTCTGCTTCTCTACCATCACCACCTTATTACACAACTGTCATCTCTGGGTCTACTTCAGTTGTTCCCTAATGGGTCTCCCCAATTTCACTCTTACTCCACTCCCAACCATTCCTCACAATGCAGCAAGGGCCATTGTTCTGTAACAGAATCTATTCCTGTCACTTCCTGGGTAAAACCCACCCACTGTTTTCCTATCACTTAGGTTGTCAGTGCTGACAACCTGCAGCGCCTTAAAGTATGCCAAGCTCCTTCTCGCCTTACGGTCTTTGCACTCTGCTATTCCTCCCGTCGTCCTTGCCTGAAATAGGAGAATTCCCATTTCTCCTTCAGATGTCAGTGCACCTGTCCATTTTCTGTGAGAACGCCTCCCCTGACCACCCACATCAAGGGTGCACCCTCTGCCTTTCCTCATCTCAGTTTGTAACTCATTATTTGTGAAACTATGTCTTTAATGAGGCTTTGATCCATTAGACTATAAACTCCATGAGGGCAGGGACCACATCAGTTTTGCTCACTTTTATAGCTCGAAGACATAGCAAAATGCTGGGCAAATGGCGAAAACCTCACTAGATATTTGTTAAACAAATCATTGATCATCTGTATCTGTTTAGAACACCAGATTTTAAAAAACCAGCTCTTTATTCTGAAAAATTTCAACCTTATACAAGAACTGAGAGAGTAGTATAATGGATATATAATTTGGGTGTTTGAGGGGACCGGTGAAATCATTTTTTTTTAAATTGACTTCAGATTTTACAACTGACATCATAAGAATAAAATGATTTACATTACATATCCTGTGAAAGCATTAAGGCTATGCTGAATGATAATTCTTTGTTTAAAAAAGCACGCAATTTAGGCCTTCACAGTTTGGATTTTTCTGCCCTAAGGGATTCTGGTGCACTTTTGCAGCTGCCTGAGGTCAGGGGACTAGCCGGGCACATGGCAATGGCCACTTGGCGCTGTCATTTGACCATCAGAATGCACTGGTCCCCTTGAGAGCATGTGAAACAAACATGAAAACCCTAATTCATTTCTGTGACCATTTAGCCTTACACTTCAGCACTTTTAGACAAAAGCCAAAAACAATTAGCCACTGTGAGCTGTGGGGGAAAAAAAAAGCCTTGAAAACAGAATGACTAAGATTTTTATCCAAAGAACTCCTTGAATGTGCCAGGCTGCTTCCCCCACCCCCCACCCCCAGGCCACTGCACTTGCTGTACCTCTGTCTAGAGCATGGCCCCTTCGTGATCTAGGGAACTCCCACTTGTCCTTCAGATCTCAATTCAAGAGACCCCTGGCTCCGGGAAGTCATGGCCGATCCCCCTCCCCTCCTCCCCGCCACAGAGGACCTTCTCTGTACTCCGCTATTATCCTTTGCTAGCCTCTGACCCCGGACTTGATTTATTTGTCTCTTTTTTCCAACTGCAAGCTATGTGAGGGAAGAATCATTGAACTGTTCAGTGGGGCATTCTAATGCGGGAATTAAGGAACAATAGGTAAGCTTTGTAGTTTGCCTTGGAGATTGGCTTCAAATTCTGGTCCCAGCACTTACTGGCTGAGACCTTTGGGCATCTCACCAAATCTGAGCCTCAGTTCCATCACATTCTAAGTGAAGCTACTGAAACCTCTATGGTAAGGTGGCCGTGAGGAAAGGCGAGCATAAATTATTTAGCAGAGTGAGTAGCTAGCTCATGGGTAACGCTCAGTGGAGACGTGAAGAAAGAAAGACCAAAGAAAGAAAGGCAGGAAAAAGAATAGGAAGGAGATGAAGGGAGAGGAGGAATGACTGCTGAGGCAAAAAGCAAAAGGATGAGGAATCCCCACAGCAAGGTAACAGATTCTAATCCTGAGACGGTTCTTCTCTACTTAGCTGTGGCCAAGGGAGAGGTAGCTTAACATTCTGACGTTGAATGGTATGCATTTGTACCCAGGCTTTCATGGTGAAAAACTTGTTTTTCAATTCCTTTTAAGCCATTGCCCTGAGGCGATGCACTGATCTGCCTTTTCCATTTCCCCCACAGACTTGTGTTCTTCGCTCTTCTGGATCTTTGGGTTCATCCATTGTTGATGGGCCTCATGTCCTTCATCAATTTGAAAATTATATTTACTGGACACCTGCTAATGCAAAGCACTGCAACCAACACCAGTATGAAGTGAGGAGGACTTTTCAACTCTGCCTTCCCATCACCCAAGAGTTGGCAGCATTTAGCAAGGACAAGGTAGCAGGCGTGCCAAGAAGCTCGCTACAAGGAGCTCATGCACTTGGGCATCTCGGTGCTGGAACGGGGTCTCCAAATGCTGGATACTTTGGGCTCTCTACAAAAGTTCAACTGTGAGCACCCACTGTGTGTCTGGCACTGTAGTAAGACACTGCAGAAACACCAAGGCTCCTGTCCTCAAGGACCTGATCATCTTGTAGAGAAACTGGATAGTGAGATAAGTACAAGCTAAAGGAAATATCACAGGGAAAGTGCATGAGGTTTCAAAGGAAAGAAAGGATGTATCAGGTTGGAGATGTTAAGAAAGGCTCTCTATTCACTCGTTCAATAAATTTTTATTGGGTGCCTACTACATGCCAGGCACTGAGCTAGCTCTTAGGAACAAAAGATAAATAAGTCAATATTCCTAATTTCAAAGACTTCATAATAAAATGGGAGGGACATACATGTAAACAAACTGTATCATTCATTCATTTATATGACATTTATCGAGTGTCTATTAAGTCCCTGGTCTAGCTCAGGAGACAGGTGTATACACAAAAAATGTCAGTACGGTGGGTTAGGTGCTATGACAGGTATGTAAAAGACTCACAAAGTCACAAGGTAGAAGGTGAAGGGGCAGCTGACTCTCTCTGGGGTCAGGGAAGGCTTCCGAGGGGAACACAATGGAGCGGGTGTTAGAGGATGAAGGGAATTTTCCAGGAAATCATAGACTATTCCAGGCTGAGGGAAAGGTATTTAAGTAGCACGAAAAGATGAAAAAAAAAAAAAGGGACATTTTTGGCAGGTGGGGTAATATGACTGGGAGAAGGGCAAGGGATGTGCTGGAGATGGCGGCCAGATTGTGGAGGGCGGTAAACGGCGCAGCTGAGAAGAGTGGACCGTCAAGGCGCTCGGACTGCTCAGGGGCCAGGAGGACATGGAGGGGTCAGGGAAGGAGTCGTGGGGAACAGGAGTCCTAGAGGCTTCACTGACGTGTAGGAGCTCGTCAGGGACCAGAAGGATGAAAGCATTCGACGAGGAAGGAATAGCATTCCTCAGGAGGGTGTCTCCTCTTCCCCAGTTTTGATAGGTGCAAATAATGGAGGAAAGGAATTCCAGAAAGAGCAAGCAGCTCGAGCCAAGACACGGAGGCAGAAAGCTCACGTATAATCAGGGAAGTGAAAGCCCACAAAGTGGCTTTGACCGAGTCTCTAACTTCAGTGGACTCTGTGTCCCACTGTGATTCTGGTGTCCCGTTGTACCAGTGAACATGGTAGAGGGGTGCCTCATTCTCAAGGGCAGAGGTGGGTCCCAGGTGGGCAGAATTTTCTGAATTTAGGAGGCCAAACTTGTTTTTAAGACCTCCAGGCCAACATGGCTGCTGCATGGCCCGAGGGCTCTGTGGGGAAAAGGGCCCTAAGGTGCCCGGGGCCAACTCCTCCTTCCACGGTGACCCAAACCAAGGCCTCCTGGCCTGGGTTGGGGACTGGGGAGGCCAGAAAGGAACATCCTGTTTTCTGGAACCAGCCGAGACGACCGGAAGACAGATGGTTGGAGATTGTTTATTGATAAAGCTGCCCCTGACAGTGTGGCTTGATCTGCAGCCAAATGGGTTTCCTAAAATGTCCCTTCTGATCTTAGCTTACTGGACAAAACTGCTGCCTTCCCTGCTCAGGGCAAAGCTTGCTTGGCCACGTTCACACAGAGCAGAGCAGGTGCAAGTGTCCTGTGGACGGGCTGGCTCCATAAAGGACAGAGAGAGAGAAATGGCAGAGACAAGTTCCCCAGTGAGGTAAGTCACCCCCTCCCCTGGTGTGGGGAGAAGTCAGAGAATGGTGGAAATTCCCTTCTCTCTAGATAACTATGACCCCCCATCACCACCCCTACAGCCCACTGACTTTACCTTCTTTCCCTTGTAGGATTTCACTTTCTACCACCTGACTGCGGACTTAGTCATTTCCTTCCTTAAGTAGAGAATCTTTATCTCAAGCCTACAAACTCCTTAAGGTCAGAGAGAAGGAAAGAAGGGAAGGAAGGAGGGAAAAAGGAGGGAGGGAGGGAGGGTGGCCCTCTGGTCAGTGGAGATTCTCAAGGACTGGTTCCTTGGTCTTTCCCTGACTGCAGAGCCCCCCAGGCTCTCCCCATGGTGCAGTGCGTCTTTAGCTGCAAGCTCTGACCCAACCCCGAGGACCAGAGCTGCTCCTGGCCTGGCCTCAGGTCACCCCATACCCCGATTCCTAGACTAGGGCAGCCTGGGACTCAGTCCCAGCCAACGAATTCCCTTGCTTGAATTCCGTTTACTCCAACTAGCCCTCCTGGAGGTCGAATCTGCTACCAGAACCTTCCCTCTTAAGGCATAATCCCTGTTTCTGGCCTCCTGTGTTGCCTCTCTGGGCTGATTCCTGTCCCTGGTAGATGAGGCTCCAGCACCCTCTTCTCTCTTTCCAAACTCCTGCTTCTCCACGAAGCCTTCCCTAGCCACGTGTACTATTCTGAGCAAGTCTCGCTGGTCTCTGAGCCTCTGCCTTCCCTCTTCGACTTGGCCTGTCTGGTGTCGCCCGATTCCTGGCTGACACCAGGAGGCTGGTTTCTATGAACAAGTGTACCAGTGCTAACACACATCCAGAGTAGGGCTGCCATGTGAAGGGGTCACCTGGGAAGGTTGCATTGCATGTCTAGTCCCAGATGCTGCTATTGTTCAGGAACATTTCTGGAATTCCTCTGTTGGAATTTCATGGAGTCACAGTCAGAGCAAGACAGAAGCCCCAGCTCTCCCCTCCATTTTGTATGTGGAGACACTGAGGCTCTGGGAGCTTTGAGACCCACTGAAACCACACATCAAATGACCAGGGGAGCTGGAACCTGCCCTCTGCTCCCCTAACACGTGACTTTCCTTCACAGCCAGTTTACAAGCCACAGAAATGAGCTCATGAATCCACAGCAGAGGCTGTTAATCTTTCGGAATCACTGAATCCTTGGGAAATCTGATCAGAGCGAAGGGCATCATTCGTCAGGAAAATGCGCATATGCTCAAAACTTCCACACCCCCAGGGTGAGAACCTCTGCCCTATGTACGCAAACACCTATCCCCAAATTTCAGCAGCATCCATGCAGCAGGCTGGCCTTCTTGTCCTGTCGACCTGCATCCAAATGACTTCTGGCTGTTCCCAAATATCAAATCCCTAAAGGAACGAGATGTTCCCGTGCCGAGGAGGTTCAAAAGAATGTGCTGTAAGCTGAAGAAGGCATTTACACGAAGAGCATTCCAAAGCTGTTTGAGGAAAGCCAAGTTCCCTGCAAAGTGCAGCTCTCCAGAGGACCACCTGGAAGCGGGGAGCATCTGCATGCCTGCCTGCCCTGGTCCGCTCTTAAAGCATCAGCTCCCTTCCCTCCCAGGCACAGCTCACACGGAGGCTTTGGTGTCAAAAGTTCCCATCTGCCAGTGTGATGAGGATGACTCCAGAGCTGAGCAGAGGCTCCACTACTGCCTCCTCCATGCAGCCTTCCAGCACCTCTCCAGGCAGTTGTGTGCATCTCCCTTCCTGTTCCTAAGCTTTGTATAAACTTGTATGTCTATTTTCATCTCTGCCTCTCCCAACAGACTTTAGGTACAGACCTGAAGGTCAGAGGCTGCGTTCACGCATTCCATCATTTGTCTGTTTGGTCTTTATTAAGAGGCCACCATGTGCCAAACCCTGTTAGGCAGTGTTCACAGACACAGGGGTGAACAAGACAGTGCTCCAGCCTCTCAGGAAAGGCCGCCAGACACGGAATCACACGACATGGTGTGACCAATGCTATTTCGGAGCTCTTTGGAGAAGGGCGCCACCCTTTACACTAAGATCTGATGTCGGTCTTTCCAAGGCCCAGCACCAAGTACGAGCTCCTAATCAGACATTTCTGTACGCAGACTCCTCAGGGCCTGCTAAAGAGGCCGCTGGCTAAAGGGCACATGGTCGTGAACTTGGAGTGGCTGTGGCCCAAACAAGGCCTGACCATTGGAAAGCCAGCTAGCACCAGGCCCGGCTGGCTGCCTCCTTCAGCTCTTTCTGTGACACCGGTGAAGTGGTGGAAAAAGCACTGGGCTTGGAATCTCCTGTGGGTTGTGGCCCTGGGATGCTGCCAGCGACCGCTCGCCCTTTCGTATAATGATGCCATCTCCCAGAAGAAAGGCAGCCGTGAAAGCTGCTGGTAAACGTCAGGACTCCCTCCCTCCCAGCTATCTAATCTGTCTCCTAGCTAGTCCCGGCTTTGCAGGGGAAGAGGAGCCAGATAACCATAAATTTAGGCGAGCTGACTTGGGGCAATACCGTGCAGGGCCTGTGTCTCAAGCCTTTTGCTGCCTCCCATGACCTGGATTTGGCAGGGAGGGGGCAGCTTAAATTCCAGGCGGGCTGAAAGGTCTTGGCAGAGAAGTTCCAGCGGATTTCACAACACAGCAGGGAAACGGTTTCCCACGGAGAGGCAGTGGGCGGTAAAAGTTGCGACTCTGCACATAGGGAAAGGGTAGGAGGTGGGAGGGCGCCGAGACGCAGGATGCGGGGGGACACCCCCACCCCATTATTGGGGCCTCCTCCGTCTCCCCGCTAACAAACGTATCCCAGGCCGGAGCTCGCGGACATCGCTGTCCTCCCACTGTCCTCCCACCCCCGGGGTGGATGGGGGAGGGGGCGGGGGACGCCCGGCCACCCGCGCATGCGCGCCGCTTGGGCCGCCGCCAAGCATTTTCTAAACCCTCATCAAGGACGCCTCGACCGGCAGGATTAAGGACGACGCCTCAAGTTTTGATCCCCGGTTGTAACCCATGTTCAAGCTACCGCAGCTCCAGAGTCGCAGGAAACCGGGAGGCGGTGAGGACTGGAGCAAGCGAGTCGATCAGCGCCCGGCCCGTAACTACAACTCCCAGTGGACACCGCGCAGGCCCCGCCCCCTCGCGGGCGGACCCAAGGGCCCCGGCGGCTTAAAGCGGCGAGTTCCCGCCTGAGCTTTGACCGCTGGGCTCCGGGCCCGCGCTTTCAACCCACGCCTGGGGGGCGCGGGGTGGCTGCGCGGTCTTCCTGTTTGTTTCAGCCTGTTCTACCTGAACTAGGAACAGCACGGGACAAATCAACATCCAGACGTGTTTAGAGGCCTCAGGTGCAGCAGCTTGTTTCTCCTGCTTCACAAATTCTTAATTGTCGATTTAGCAAATGAGAACCAGAAACTTGGTACATTGAATATCTGTAAAATGAATGATTTCTCCCTTTATGTCAGAGCAACTTTATTTTCTTTACTAATTTGCGAATGGCAGCGGTTTTATGTTCTCTAAGGACAACTCAGTAAGTAAGAAGGGAGTCTGTTTAAAGAAACTCTGCAATTTCGCCTGAAAAAAGTAAAAACTTTGTTGATTTGGATAAGACATTTTCTACTTTAGTTTTCTAAGTTCTAACTTTTGTAATGAAATGTCTTTAAAATGTAACACATTTGAAATCCTGTTTCTTAAAAATAGGGCATTTTGACGATGAAGGGCATAAAAAAAATCCGTTCTCAGTTGTAACCTAATCTTTGAGGAAGCTGCAGAGGGATGAAGTTTAAAACTATTGATTGCTTCTGGCAATAGGGAAGGAAAAAGTGCCTTTTTAGATGGCCCGAGGGTTAACTCCCAGAACAGTGTTGGGGTCTCAGGTCCTCCCAGCTGTAGTGGACTGCTTCAACAGGGAGTCTCTGGGACTCTGAACATGTTGGCTTGTGGTACTAGATCTTTAGAACTTCCCTTCCGTCTTCCTTCCCCAAGTCCTAACCCTGATTTCTTACAGCCGCTAATAAACAGCCTCCACATGTTAACAATCAACTCCTTTTGTTTTTTGCAAACAAACAATTTTTAAGGGTCTCAAAGGCAATCCGTTCAGAACTTGAATGTGGAATAGTTGGGAGCAGATTTTTTTTCTTCTTTGTTTCTGGGCTTCTTGACTTCAGCCTGCTGAGTTTTTGTATGTGTGTGTGTGTGTGTGTGTTTTCCCCCTGTGTACATTGATGGTTTTTTCCCTTTCTCTCTTAATTAGAGGAGTCGTGGGTTTACAGAAAAATCGTGCATTAAATACAGGGTTCCCATATACAGTATCGACGCCGTGCATTGGTGTGGTACATTTGTTACAACTGATGAAAGCACATTTTTATAATTGTTCTTTGAACTGTAGAGTCCATGGTTTAACTTAGGGTTCACTGTGTTGTGCTATTGAATCTTATGACTATGTTGTGTCATCTATTTAGTGTGGCATTTGTGGGTAATATGAAATTGGCTAACTTTGCCAAAAGTTAATAAGATGTATGATTTTTTCATGTTTGTGTGTATGTGTGTGGGGGGAGTCCAGCAAAAGGTGTACTGAAAATGGGAATAGCTGATGTTAGTTGATGTGTTTTCGCAATGACTAGAGCAGCCATTGTGTTCTGAACAAAACCTCCATACATTCGGAAACGTTAAATGGTGTGTGGGGGGATGGAACATCATGAGATTTAGTAATATTTAAATTTTTCCAAAATTCTTAAATGCTCTCTTTATAGTCACAAGCAGAACAAGTGCTCTGATTATCCCTTCTATTAAACATTCAATTTAGGAAGTCCTAGCCAACACAGTAAGACAAGAGAATATAAGACATTGTTACTGTCTACAAGAAAATTTCAAGAGAATCTCAAATTATTAAAACTTTTAAGAGAGGACAGCTGGAAATAAGTGCAATATGCAATAAACAACATTGTTTTTCTCATCACTGACAAAGGACAAACATTAATATGGAAAAATACAAGGAACTTAGAATAAATCTAAAAGATAGCATTTAAAATCTTTGTGGAGGAAAGTATAAAGCTTTCTAGAAAAACATTTAGAAAACAAATAAATGGAAGGATGTGTCATGTTTATGAATAAAAGGACTCTTTCACAAGGCTACCAGCTCTCCTCAATCTATGTATTTAATGCAACACAAATCAAATTTTCAACAACTTTTTAAACGTATGTGTGTGCTCGCGTGCGTGTGTGACTCAACATGCTTTTTCCAGGATTTATATGGAAGATCAATGACTCATAAATAACACTTTGTAGATAGTAAAGTGGAGGTGTTTACCCTACTAGATATCAAGACATCTTATAACACTGCAGTGATAAGACACTTACATGAAACTTGGAATTATGGTCATTTTCATATGTAGAGAAAGTATAAAAAACACTTAAGGGATTAATAAACACCAAATACAAGGGGAAGGAAGGAAATGAAATCGGAAAGGGCTTCAAATGTATCCATAACATTTTATTTCTTTACTTCTTTAAATCGTTCATTGAAAAGACTGAGAGACCTTTTTGATGAACTAAAGTTACACTTCTATTTTCAAATAACTTTCTGAGTTTCCCTTATAATTCAATCCAGTGAGCGATCACTCTACAATACCTCCTCAGCACTGAAGACTAAGGCATGTAGGGTCTTGGTGACGGCCACCTGCCCAGCTCAGCTCTGTCTTCACGTCCCTACAGCCCAGTGGAACTAGTGGAGACAACGTCAGGAAATTACTCCTGAAGTGGGAGAGGTGCATGCTGAGGGCGTGGTTCTCTGCTGTTGACTCTGTAGTGGATGCAGGTAGCAGCTGCAGTTTCAGGCACCTACATGCCTCATTTCTCTGTCGACATCTTACAATCAAAATGGGCAGATGAATTTACTGGAATCTTAGGTGCCAGGGGATGGCAGTTGAGCCAAATTCTTGAATGAGGATCTCTTCTCTCCCTCTGCAGTTTTTTCTTTTTTAAAGGGTGCTTTTTATACCTTTTTTTTTTTTTTTTTTTTTTTAAGATTTATTATTTATTTATTTATTTATTTATTTATCCCTTCTTCCTGGCCACTTGTGCTCGCTGTCTGCTCTCTGTGTCTGTTTGCTGCACGTTTCCTCTGTCTTCTTGTCTCCCTTTGTTGCATCATCTTGCTGTGCCAGCTCTCCATGGGCACAGGCCAGTTTGCCCTCACCAGGAGGCCCCAGGAACCGAACTCAGGGCCTCCCATATGGTAGACAGGAGCCCAATCACTTGAGCCACATCCGCTTCCCTTATATCATTTTTAAGAGATTGAAACAGCAAGAGATCCACCTGCAGAGAACATATTAACTTTGCTTTACTAAAGACACTTAACTGTGAAAATAAAATTTTACTGTGTTGTAATCCTAGCTTTCTTATTATTTAGGTACAATTATCTACTGAAAAATGTATTAGATTTTTCTCCATAACATAAGACTTGTGAGCTCTTTACCACCTTCGACTTTATACCTTGCATTGCAGGTCCAGCCTGGATTCTCAAGTGATGTGTGTGACCTTGGAATGCTTTTCCATCGAAGTTTATTAATTAGGCACCCACATGTGCACAGTACTCTACTGAGTTCCTAATAAATAGGTATTGAAAAGACACTGTCTTTGCCCGATAGAGCTTATAAACTAAAGTAGGCCAGTTGTTCGGCTTTTCAGTGTTCCTCCTTGGCCAGACTATCATTGCTTGCCCCTTTATAACCTCTAGATTGTTGGACTGTTCGTGCCCAGGACTCTACCTCCCATGCAGTGGGCATTTACTACACACTTTGGCTGAAGGTAGAAGGAAAGAATTGCTCTGTCTTTAAGGAAAGTCTGTTAAACTTTTGCTGTGGGCAATTGGCTTTCTACCTTCTCATCTGGTTTTAAATGTAGTTTTCTGGGAGTCAAAAAGCCAGATATAGACTCTTTCGATCAAGTTGCACAGGGAAAGGGGCAGATGGTCCACCTTTATCCCACTGTATGGAGCTCCAGCCAGCAGGATGGTACCAGCTGCTAATAACACCACCCACATACACATTTGAGCTCATTTTATGGGGGTTGTTCCCATAAGAAGTAAAGCTAAACAGCATTCACCTGTATAAACAGTGATAACATTCTAGTATCACACCACTGAAATAAATAGCAGCAGTTTAGAAGAAAATCTCTCGGCCAACAGAAATATCATCAGCACAGTTGAATGTGAGAAGTTCCATTTATGCACGTGTGTGCGCACCCCCACCCCACACACACATTTTGATGGTTTTAAGAGTAAGTTCTGTCTTAATGCTTTTTCTCTTGTTACTTTAGTTAGTTCATCGACTTACAGCCCAGGATGCCTCTGTCTTAGCCAACATGGCTTTCCAGAGCCTGGATTTCAGACTCTTGGCAACTGAAAAGAGGGACTTAGCTCTCTCAAGAAGTGATGGGGGGAAGCAGATGTGGCTCAAGCAGTTGGGCACCCACCTACCACATGGGAGGTCCCAGTGCCTCCTAAAAAGAAGATGAACAGAGAGCAGACAGCGAGTGCAAACAACAGGGGTGGGGAGAATGAATAAATCTTAAAAAAAAAAAAAGTGATGGGGGCGGGGCTTTCTAACTTAAAAGAACAGGCAGCCAGGGAGCTGTGACTGGGAGGCATGGTGGCTGCTGAAGCCAGGTGTATGGAGGATGCATCTGGGATGCCTCACCACCTTCCCAGAGGGCCATGGCGGTATGAGAGTTGTTTCTACCTTTCGCTGGGGAAGGTGACTTATCATTAATCATCAAACTGACGATCTACATGGTTAGAGGAAACTTTGGGGAATGGGGGAGGGGAAGATTAATTTTTGGAGCTTCCTCTTCCATCTAGAGATCTGAGAAGTTGAATGTGTTATGGTTTGGTCATTTCTGATAGGCAAATACTCTATCCACATGATACCAAAAAAGATCTATTCCCATATTTCTCTTTCTTCCTTCCTTCTTTCCATTTTTCCTCTTCTCATTTTCCTCCCACCCTCCCTTCCTTCCACCAGTCCCTCCTTCCTTCCTTCCTTCCATCCATCCATCCATTCATCCATCCATCCATCCATCCATCCATCCAATGTTTACTGAGTATTTTCTCTGGGCCAAGCTTTGGTCCAGGCATAGAGAGGATAGAGGCCTGTTCAAGGGCAGGGGAGGTGGGGATGGAGAGAAGGGAAGAGGATGAGGGAGCTGACAAGCTGTAACAGCCAGTAGGAAGTGAGGGATGATGGAGAAGGAGGAGCCAAGGCTAACTCCTGACTGGAAGCCTTTCCCCCTTGGCATCTTGAGGCGGTCTACCATCTCTGCTAGAAATTCTGGAACTTGGGTCCCACCCCAAACAAACAAACAAAATATTTAAAGTGCTTCGGCATGCCTCCCCAAGGTTCTGCTGGGCAAGGTTTTCACTTGATAACTGCCAACCAGCCAACATGCCACCGTCCTGGACTGTGTATCACTTTACATAACCAAAAACTATAAGAAGATAAAATAGCTGAACTGTGTAAAAGAACTCCCCCAAATCATATAAGAATCTAATGAAACATAGAACAGTCAAATAGTCCAGGAGACCAATTCTAAAGACAGAGAACACTGATGAAAGTGAAAAAGAATTGGAAATGAGACTTGCAAAAATATCCCAGGACGAATCATATAGAAATGCTGAAAGCCAACGATCAACAGGTTTGAAAAAGCAGCACAAGAAATATTTGGTATAGCAAAGAGCACTTCAATGCAGGAATTAAAAAATAAATAAAGATGGTCACGATAGGAAGCTTGCTCTTGACCCACTGTCTGAGACGCCTGCTCTATCACAAGAGCTGCTTACAGGGGCCGCAGGCAGAGCCAAAAGCTGCAGAAAACACACCCAGCGAGACAACTCGGTACAGACATCTCAATGTTGCAGACTCTAATCATAGACAACCACAGGTTGCACTTCCAAGAGCTCGATCGTTAAACTCATTAAGTGTATCTAAAATTATATTTGATAATTTTGTTTATAATGAAATTTATGAATACAATATATATGGATTTATGCATTAGAAAAATCTATTAAGATATAATACCCGTGAAGGTGCAAAGCACAGGGGAGGAGAGGGAAGGGATAGTATTCAGCTGGAAGGGACGACAGTGCCTTGCTGGTTGTTATCTTCAATGCCCTAGAACATTCCCTAGCCGCCAGAAGGTAGTGAAAGTTGACATTTCCCTCCTGCGTATTCTGCCTTTGAAGGCAGGTAACTCCCTGAGAGGCATTTTAGAGTGTCTTCTAGAAAGACTAAAATAAAACATATCTTTTGGTTATTGTGCTAGAAGGGGATGGAGCTAGGCGAAGCAGAACTTCTGTCACCTGAATTTCAGCCCAGTGGTCTTCCTCCTACATCACACAGCAAGTTAAGGTTTTATTTTATGTTTTTATTTAGTTGTTTATTTTAAATCGACACACAGTAAAATTCACTCTGTGTTGTATAGGTCTCTGGGTTTTGATAAGTGCATAGTCATGTAGCCATCACAAAATTAAGATTCAGAGCAGTACTAGCACCCCAAAAAGTATCCTTGTGCTACCCCTTTCCGTCGTCCTTCCCCCCACCTCCAGTCCCTGACCATCACCCATCTATTCTCTGTCTCTCTAACTTTGCCTTTTCCAGAATGACATATGAAGGGAATCACACAGTAACAAAGCAACTTTTTAACCAGGGAATTTAAAACCGAACCAAAACCACAAAAACCAGAACCCCATTCCCTGAATATCCTAGTTAAGTAAAATTTACTGTCAGACTCCTCACATCTTCTTCATGCTTCCCCAAATATTTTTCCTGATCAAAGCAACTTCTGCTTCTCTTTCTCTAGGTCCTCACCCTCACTTGCTTAAGAATTGGGGGGTGGGAGGGCAACTTTGCAGTTGTTTCCTGTGTGGTGGTAGTAGTGAGTCCGCTCTAGAGAGGAGACTTGCTTTGTAATATTCTGAGCGGCAAAGTTGTACTTTGCTAGTAATTTTATCAATATGATCTGCACTAAAGGGGAAAGCTCATTTCACGAAGTTCAGTTAAGATTTTCCTACAAGAAAGCAGACGAGGAGGGTGTGAGAAGCACAGCTAGGCACATAAAAGTTGGAAAAAAACATAAGAGTTATTGGAAAGCTTAGCTTCCTACACTGAAACATAAAATTGCAAGTCATGCAAAGGGAAAACCAGCGCTCGTGGATTTGTTCGGATGCACCCACAAACTCGACTGCCCGCTTTGGTGAATCAGAGCCGCTCTGGTGTCACTTGAGATAATTGCCTTTCTCTCCACCATTCTTGTTTTACTTGCTCTCCCTGATCCAGAGCACAGGAAAAATAAAAACAAATGGTACAAAAGCTGGATTTTACCTTCTATTTATCTTGGCTATTATTAGGACTTTTAAAAGATTTGGGAATGGGTTTATTTTGTTTTATTCCATGAACTGTGGAATAGCAACATTAAATATTGGGGGCAAAGAAGGGCAAACGATGGGCTCCTTCCTGCTTTCTGCATCTTCATGGATAGTGTTTACTGGACTCGGAGAGTTGCTACTTGGCTGGTGCTATCTTGGTGGAGTTACCTTCTTTCTAGTATGTCAACCTTGCTTTTTTACTTCTTCTTCTTTTTACCAGGAGGTTCCGGGGATCGAACTCAGGTCCCTCCATATGGGAAACAGACGCCCAACCATTTGAGCCACATCCGCCCCCTCACCTTGCTTTTCCTACCAATTATTTAATCATTTGGGTCAAGCACTGTGTACACCTGCTGGGTTGGGCTCTGTCTTTGTGTTTATCGCCTGTTTTGGACAGGCAGAGGACCAGTGCTAAGGGAAAGAGCACATCAGCACGGTGTGGAGATAGTGGCACAGGGACCCACGGGAATGACACGTGGGTGAGACGCCATGTTTTCTCAACTTGGGCATTGTGATAAAATCAGGATTCTGACAGGTCGTGAACACGCATTTTTATTTGTGAATGCATCATATTCAAAGTCTTAATCTAATCCATTATGCTTTCCTAATAAAGCATAATGAAACTGATTTTATAAATTCAGTTCTGCATACAATAAACCTAACTTTCAAGATGGGAAA
>JAQZBX010051828.1:0-19277 GCA_029593785.1 Cabassous unicinctus | reverse complement strand
TCTTGTTTATTGTTTGCTGTGTTTCCCTCTTCCCTTTGTTTCCCCCTTTATGTATACCAATTTTGTCTATAGATGCTAATTCTTTTCCTACCTTCACCTTCTTATCATCTGCTTTCAGTTTTTGTTCTTACACTCCAATTTTCTTTGTTAAGTCTTCAATTGTTCTTATTTTTATTTCTATCTCCTCTAATCGTTTTTTTTTCTTTTTTAGCTTTTTTCTTATTGTATTTTCTTTTTTCTTTTCCTCTCTTCTCATCATTCTGACCTGTTAATTCATTCTAGGTATTTTTCTCAATTCAGTTTTTCATTTCATTGTTTGTACCCCACTTTTAAAATACTTATTCCTCTGCACTTCTTACATGAGCTAATTGTTCATTTCCATAGGTCTCATATGATTCTTCTTCTACCTTTTACTATTATTATTGCCATTATTCTTTTTCTCTACTTACCTCTTCCCCTTTCTCTGGCCCTAATCTTTTTCCTTAAAGGGAACACAGACAACAGCAAGGAAATAGAATAAGAGGGAAAATGTGTCAAAGAGAAAACAAATCACACACAGAAACAGTAATTAAACATTAAACCCCAGAGTAGAGAGACAAACTAATGAACTGAATAAATCCATCAAGATAAACAGATGCTTAAACACCAACAAAAATTACAAACCATATTAAAACACTGGAAGACATGGACGAGTCCAATGAACAAACTAAAAACCAGGAGGAGAGGCAGAGCATGGAAAAACTAATCAGAGCTGTCCAAACAAATATCATGAACCAACCTAATGAAGTGAAGGAAAAGATTAAGGATATTAAGAAGGCACTTGGAGAACATACTGAAGAAATTGTAAACATACATAAAATGGTAAGGGAAATGATGGTGATGAAAGGCATAATCCAAAAAATCAAAAATACACTAGAGACACATAACAGTAGATTTGAGTAGGAAGAGGAACGAATTAGTGATGGGGAAGACAGTACATCTGAAATCAAATAGATAGTAGAACAGAGAGATAAAAAGATAGAAAAAATCCAGCAGGGACTTAGGAAACTGAATGACAACACAAAATGCACAATACTATGCATTATAGGCATTCCAGAGGGAAATGAGAAGGGAAATGGAATAGAAGAAGTTTAAGAAGAAATAATAGCTGAATATTTCTCAATTCTATTGAGGAAGAATGATGTACATGACCAAGAACCACAACACATGCCAAGCACTATAAATGCCAACAGTCCTACTCCAAGACAAATACCTCTCAAATTTTCCAATATTCAAAACAAAGAAAGGATACTAAAAGCAGCAAGAGAAAAGAGAACCACCACCTACAAGGGAAGCTCAATAGGATTAAGTGCTGATCTCTCATCTGAAACCATGGAGGCAAGAAGGCAGTGGTGTGACATAGTCAAGGTGCCAAAGGAAAATAAAAACTTGCAGCCAAAAATTCTCTATCCAGCAAAGCTGGCATTCAAAAATGAAGGAGAGCTCAAAATATTCACAAATAAACAGAAATTAAGAGAGTATGCCAATAAGAAACCTGCCCATCAAGAAATACTAAAGGGAGCTATGCAGGTTGAAAGAAAAAATAGAGAGAGAGAGTTGCAGGAGAGGGTAAGAAAAAATAAGAAAAACAACATATGACATACATAAGCACAAAGAAAATATGGCTAATTTAAGTAATTCCTTAACAATAATAACACTGAATTTTATTGGATTAAACTCTCCAGTCAAGAGACACAGCATGGTAGAATGTATAAGGAAATATGACCCACCTATATGCTATCTACAAGAAATCCACCTTAGACCCAGGGATTCAAGGAGGCTGAAAATGAATGGCTGGAAAAAATTTTACAAGCAATCAACAACCAAATAAGGGTGAGAGTAGGTACACCTATATCTGATAAAATAGACTTTAAATGCAAAATTAATTTAAGAGAAAAAGACACACACTATATATTAGTAAAAGGGGTAATATTTCAAGAACAATCATAAACATTTATGCACATAATGAGGGTACCTCAAAATACATGAGGCAAACCCTGTAAAAGGTAAGTGGAGAAATAGGTGCCTTTACAATTATATGGGGGATTTTAATACACCATTTTCACAATTACACAGAACATCTCAAGAGAGAATCAATAAAGACACGAAGATTTTGAATAATACATTAGAGTATCTGGACCTAACAGACATATACAGAACACTATACCCAAATACAGCAATATATCCTTTCTTCTTGAGTGCACATGGATCATTCTCCAAAATAGACCACATACCAGGCCACAGAACACCTCTCAATGAATTCAGAAAGATTGGAATTATACAAAGTAACTACTCTGACCGCAATGGAATGAAGCTGGAAATCAGTATGAGCCAGAGAACCAGATTAGGCACACAGATATGGAATTTAAAAAAAAATCTTAAATAAACAATGGGTAAAGGAGGATTTTACAAAAAAATTCAGTAACTACATTGAAATGAATTAAAATGACAAGAAAACATATCAAAACTTGGGGGATGGAACAAAAGCTGTATTGAGAGGGAAATTCATAGCCATAAATGCATATATCGTAAATGAAGAGAAAGCTAAAATCAAAGACCTAACTGCACACCTAGAGGAATTAGGAAAAGAACAAACTAACTCCAAAGGAAGTAGAAAGAAAGAAGTAAAAAAAGATAAGAACAGAACTAAATGAAACAGAAATAAAAAACACTAGAAAAATAAGCAAAATTAAAAGATGGTTCTTTGAGAAGATCAACAAAATTTACACACCCTAAGCTAGATGCACAAAGGAAAAAAGAGAAAAGATGTGAATACCCAAATAAGAAAAGAGGATAGAGATATAATCACTGAACCCACAGAACTAAAGTTTATCACAAGAGAATACTTTGAAAAATTATATGCCAACAATAACTAATATTTAGTGGAAATGGACAAATTCATAGAAACACACAAGCAGCCTTCATTGATGAAAGAAGAAATTGATGCACTCAACAGACCAATCACAAGAAATGAGATTGAATTTGTCATCAAATATGTCCCAAAAACGAAGGACACAGGACCAGAAGGTTTCACAGTTGTATTCAAACAAACATTCCGGAAAAAACTAACTCCAACCCTGCTTAAACTCTTTGAAAAATAGAAGTAGAAGGATCATTGCCTAACTCATTTTATGATGTCGATATTACCCTAATACCAAAGCCAAAGAAGCCACAAGAAAGGAAATTTACAGACAACTCTCTCTAATTAACCTAGATGCTAAAATCCTCAACAAAATGCTTCCTAATCATATTCAACAACACATCAAACAAATTATACAACATGACAAAGTGGGTTTCATCCCATGTTCAACATAGGAATATCAATCAATGTAATACAGCATATAAAAAGATAGAGAAAAAAAAGAATCACATGATCATCTCTATAAATGCAAATAAAGCATTCAAGAAAATACAGCACCCTTTTCTGATAAAAATGCTGTAAAGGATAGGAATAGAAGGAAACTTTCTCAAAATGGTAAAGGTTATTTATGAAAACCCACAGCTAACATCAGATACAATGGTGAAAGCCTAAAATCTTTCCCTCTAAGATTGGGAACAAGACAAGGATGCCCACTGTCACTGCTCTGATTTAACATTGTGTTAGAAATACTTGGGTAAGCACTTAGGAAAGAAAAAAATATAAAAGTCACCAAATTGGAAATGAAGAAGTAAAAATTTCACTATCTGCAGAAGACATGATCCTATACATAGAAAGCCCTGAGAAATCTATAACAAAGCTTCTAGAGCTTATAAATGAGTTCAGTAAAGTCACAGGGTATAAGATCAATGCACAAATATCAGTAGCATTTCTGTACACCAATAATGAGTAATCTGAGAAGGAAATCAAGAAAAAGGTCCCATTTACAATAGCAACTAAAAAATCCAATAACTAGGAATAAATTAAACTAAAGATGTAAATGACTTAAACACAGAAAACTACAAAACGGTGTTAATGGAATTAAAATAAGACTTAAATAAATGGAAGAATATTCCTTCTTCATGGATGGGTAGTCTAAACATCTTTAAGATGTCCAGCCTACCCAAAATGATCTATAGATATAATGCAATTCCAATAAAAACCAACACAGCATTTTTTACCGAATTGGAAAAACTAACTACAAAATTTATTTGGAAGGGCAAGAGGCCTAGAACAGTCACATACATATTGAAAAAGAAAAATGAAAATGGAGGATTCACACTACCTGACTTTAAAAAATACTACAAAGCTACAATGGTCAAAACTGCCTGATATTGACACAAGGATAGACATACTGATCAATGGAACCAAATTGAGAGTTCTGATATAGTTCCTTACATATAAAGTCACCTGATATTCGACAAGGCCACCAAGCCCACTCAAATGGGAGTGAATGGCCTCTTCAACAAATAGTGCTAAGAGAACTGGATATCCATATCCAAAAGAATGAGAGAGAAACACCAACTCACCCCTTATATAAAAATCAACTCAAGATGATCAAAGATTTAAATATAAGAGCCAAGGCCATAAAGACCTTGGAAGATAATGTAGGGAAGTATCTACAGGAACTTGTGATAGGAAATGGTTTCATGAACTTCACACTCAACTCAAAACAAGGGCAGTGAAAGAAAAAATAGATAAATGGGACCTCCTCAAAATTAAAAACCTTTCCACCTCAAAGAAGTTTGTCAAGAAAGTGAAAATACAGCCTACCCAGTAGAACAAAATATTTGGTAACCATATATCTGATAGAAACCTAATATCCAGCATAAATAAAAAAAATCCTATATCTCAAAAATAAAAAGAAAAGCAACCCATTTAAAAATTGGGCAAGTGATTTGAACAGACACTTCTCTAAAGAAAAAATACAAATGGCTAAAAAGCACATAAAAAGATGCACATCACTAACTATTAGGGAAATGCAAATCAAAATTACAATGAGATACCATCTTACACCCATTAGACTAACAGTCATTAAAAAAAAACAGAGGACTACAAGTGTTGGAGAGGATGTGGTAGAATGGGAACACTCATCCACTGTTGGTGGGAAGGAAGAATGGTCCAGCTGTTTTGGAGAACAATTTGGTGGTTCCTCAGAAAAATTACTATAGATCAGCCATATGATTCAGGAATTCTACTGCTGAGTATATACACAGATGAATTGAAATCAAGGACATGAACAGATATATGCACACCAATGTTCACAATAGTGTTATTCATTATTGCCAAAAGTTGTAATCAACTCAAATGCCCATCAACAGATGAATGGATAAACAAAATGTAGTACATACATACAATGGAATATTACTCTGCTGTAAAAAGGAATACATTACTACCACACAGGATGACAAGGATGAATCTTGAAGACCATATTTTGAATGAAGCATACCAGACATTGAAGAAAAATATTACATGACCTCTCTGATATGAATTAAACAGATTGAGCAGAATTGGAGAGAAAGGGACTGGAAGATAAGTTCACAGGAAATAGAAAGGGAGAAGACGATTTTAAGCCAATGTCCATATGGGTGAAATCTATGGTAACATGTAAGTGAGTAGCTGTGCAGTGAAGGGGTATGATTGATTTGTAGTGATAACTTTTGGTTGGGTGGTTCAAGTTTGATGGTGGTAGGGTGGGGAGGGTGGGTTATATGGTCCATGGAACTGGGGACAGTGTTGCGGGAGGGAGCAAATGAACACTAGGATTGGTGGGTATGTGGTTGAAACTACAATGTTGGAAAAGCTTTTTTGGCAATATGACAAGGAAGGGTTACCAGTTTAGGGTGTTGATGCAGGGGCATTCTGGGCAGCGAGGACTTGCGGCAGTATTCTAGTGAATGTGCAAGTGATTATTTTGTCATAGTGTGCTGTATCATTTGGTGGAGACCCACACAATGAGTGGGAAGGAGATGGACTCCCATCCTGGGGAAGCCTGATATGTTCTCAGACAGAGAGGTAGTTGTCTCTTAAGACTATGGGTGATTTCTAATAGGGGAGGACATATCAGTGTGTCAAGTCCTCAGTGTTGTTGCAAGGAACTATGAATCTTTCCTTCAAGGAGTGAAGCCTGGTCAAAATTGGCCCTGAGGGGAGGGTGATGGAGGAATAGAATAGACAGAAAAGGGGGTATTAAGGAGGCAGTGGAAATGTTCTGCATGATCTTGCAATGATGGATAAAGGCCATGTTAAATTTCAGCAAAAATTTATAAAATTGTATGTTCTAAATGTAAACCATAATTTAAACCAACCATGGTTATTATCCATGTTTCAATTTTTGTACTTCAGTTGTAACATATGTACCATCCACACATAAAAAGGTAATTAATATGGAAAAGGGGAAAGGGGGTAGAATGTTGGGTATTTGGGAGTCCCCTATAATCTATATGTGACTTTACTATGACCTAAACCTTCTTTGAAGAAAGAACAAAAAAAGTAAGACACTGGGGATGAAAAGGAAGAAACTGTCATTGTACATACAGGACAACAGATATTACAGTGATGAAAGGCAAAACATCAAAAAAATTTAAATATTTTTCATTATTTTTAATATACCATTTTTAAGTTTAATTTAGTTTTAGCTTTTCTAAATTATTATGTATTTTATTTCTCATGTTTAAACCTATCATTATTATTTCATTTTCCTATTAATTGCATTTGGTGATATTCTTGGCTTCATTTTTGAAGTTTTGGACCACAGAAATGTTCCAACTGTGGCAGAGGAGGATCATTGGTGTGGGGAGCCAGTGATGGGGGATACATGGGTGGAAGTTCACCTGGGCATATATATAAGGTATATAAATGTGTTCAAATGTTTGTGAGGCATTGTCATAGTGGGTAGAGATTCACACAATAACCAAAAGAGTATTGAATTCCCATCCTGGGGAGCTCTGCCACATTCTCTAATGGAACATCAACAATCCATGGAGTACAGGGACAATGACTAATGAAGAAGGATATTCCATTGATGGGTCCTTTATATTGATGACTATGCTTATGAGCCTTAGCTCTTGAAACTGCAACTTAGCCTAATGTTGTAAGGTGCCTAAGAATTACCTCCTGTGAACCTCTGTGTTGCTCAAATGTGGCCTCTTTCTCAGTCAATCTCAGCATAAAATTGCATTACCTTCCCCCAAGCATGGATCATAACTCCTGGGGATGAGCCTGCCTGGCATCGAGGGATTAATACTAAGCACTGGCTGGTGATACAAGTGGGAAAAAACCTTGAATAAAAGGGGGGAAAGGTACAGACAAATGAGTGTATATGGCTAAGAGTCTTCAAAGTGAATTGGGAGATCATCCTAGAGGTAACGCTTATGCACATCTCAGTAGGATTGAATAGATTACCAGTCGATACTACCCCAAATAGTGGGACTCCTGGGGCTCTGGAGATACCCAGTTCCCATGGCCATTGTAGATAGCTCCAGAGTTTGGTGCCTGGCCTGTGGGGCCTGCTTTGAAGTTTGTGCTCCCGAGTGTGACAGAGTTGGACTCAGTTGTGAATTCTCTACATATGCCTCTTCTCTCCCTTCTATTTGAAACTAAAGTTGGTGCTGGAACTGGTAGGTGTGTGCCCAAGAGACTTGAATCTTTGTTCTTTCCATGTGCCAGCTGGGCCATGAACTTCAGTGGCATTGCAACACCTACTCTCCAGTTCATTGAACTCACCCAGGACAACTAACAAGGAGGTGAGGATAGGCAACCACCATACCAAGGAACCAAGTCTACAACTGTGATATAAAAATATAAATGTAAGTAAGGAATGGGTTAAGAATTGTGAACCAATAGTAAAGAATGTGCAGTTGTATGGAGTATTCTTCCCACAGGCACCATGGAAATTTAACTGGGGTCTGGTCGGTGGGAGGATGTGCCTGAAAGCTATGCCTGCAGACACACAGATAGCTATGTCAAAACTTTCCCATGCACAAGTTGCAAGATTGGCAAGAGTTCTGAGATTCAGAATCCCATAAAAGGTGCAACCCTAAAACTGCCGGTGGGAGTCTCACTCAGGAAAGGATGCTCTGCCTGGTGTTATATTTTACCCAGGACATGGTGATGTATTTTACTCAGGGCCTGGTGCCATATTGTACCCTGGTGGGGGAGGGGCTGTTGCTAATATGCTCTACCCTGGTGGTGTTTTTAATCAGGACTCTGGTTGGCTGTTGAACGAGACTTCCCAGCCTTGTGAAAGACCAGATGTTGAGTTTTTCCCCACTTTGGTGAGTGTTTATATCTCATTGGTTTAGTGCATTATATTGTGGATAATCAATATTTGTGATTATTGGACTATTTCTTAACATTGGATATAAATTGCTAGTCTTTGGTGAGTGATTGTACATATACTTTCATGTTTCCTTTATGTTATCTAATCAATCCATTTCTCTTTGTTATACTATTATTACTCAATTACTGTGATTACTAAATCTAAATTCTTACAAATATTATCCATTTAGCTAAATAAAGCTTTCTTTTAGTTATTATTCTGAGTTTCTGTCTCTTCCTTCACAGAACAAACCGCAAGCAAGTCCCATCCATCAGCCATAAGGGATTCCACCCTCTCAATTAGAGGTTGAATGGGCATGACCATCCCGGAATCCTTAGGATTGGGGAATAAAATATGGACTAGAGTGTACTTACTAGTATTCTACTATAGACTTATTGTGATTCTGCCAATGGAATATATTATATCTTTGATGTGGAGACAGTGGCTACTGGAGGTGCTTAGGGAGGGAGAAGGAAAAAGAGGTATAAAATGGGGGCACTTTTGGGATTTGGAATTTTCCTGAATGACATTGCAGTGACAGGTACAGGCCATTATATATCCCACCATAACTTAAAGAATTGAATGGGAGAGAGTTTAAATTACAATGTAAGCTATAATCCATCCTTAGTGCAAATGCAGAAAAATTTGTTCATTAATTGCAATGAATGTACCACACAAATGAAAGAAGTTGTTAATGTGAGGAAAATTGGGAAATGTGGGGAGTGGGGCATATGGGAATCAATTATATTTTTCATGTAACATTTTATGTAATCTAAGTATCTTTTAGAAAAAATTAAAAATATATATTAAAAAATAAAGACAATAAAAGACCAAGTGTGACTAATCAATAATTTAATGATAAGTGTAAAAGCCAGAGAACCTCCTTGGGAGTAGATAATGAGACTTTCATCTCCTGGAGCCAGGCAACAGACAACCTGAAGATCAGGCTCAGAGATTATACTAGAAAGGAATAGAACACCAGTGAAGGCAGAATCAGCAATTCCAGCAAGTGGGTCTTGTCAAAGGAATGGGCTTATTTGGGAATGAATGTGATCCTGAAACTGTAGATAAAGGCATATGCATCAATGTTCTTAAAAATCCTTGAAACCCTTGATTTCTTCTAAACATTTTGGGTGTGCAAAAGTGGTCAATTCCTTCCCCACCCTGGTTTGAAAACAATACAAATATTTTTGCCTTGTGAACACACACATACCCACAAACAATTCCCTCACATCATCTTAACAACATTCTCCTGAGCCATAGGGGTGATGTGAAGGAAGAGGACAGATGGCATTTGAGGGCAGCAGAGAAAAATGTAGTCAATATTCCTCTGATTCTCTGTCACATAAGGAAGTATCTGCATCTAAGCATCAAACACTTAGACAAGTAATTACATATATAGACTAATAGAGTTTTTTTTGTAAAACTATATCAGAGAAAACATTCCAGCTCTGTCTGAGGGAATGATTTATATTACCTTCTATCTCCCTCCATTCACACATTCCTGAATCAAATCCTATCATTTTATTCATCAAAAGATAAAGCAAATATCTAGATTTCCTTCTACCACTTCCATCACCACTCACTACCCCAGAAAGGCATTCCCTAATACCCCAATCCTGTTAGTATCCCTAGTTGCCTCTCCTCTTTTTTATAATATGTTTTAATATTCTTCATAAATCTTATCACAATGTGAGATGCTCATTGCTGTGATTAATTAATCAAACAATTAAGGAGTCTCAAAGACAAAAACAGCACCAGATAATATTAAACAGCCAAGGATGGCTTTTTTCAGGGGGCTGATATAGCAGAAGAGAGAGAATAGAACTCTCTCTGAAATAGAGACAGCAAGCTATTAAAAAGTTGGAGATAAAACTCTAGAAGATGGCAATGGGGGCTGATCATTAGGAAGGATGAGGGATATACTGAGGTGGAACTTAACTTGTTTCAGTTCTACAGAAAGGTTTGAGGGATTTTCTGAGGTTGTGATTATCACCACTTCATTTGGAATGTTTTCCTTTGCAGTACTTAGTCCACCTGGCGTCTGTAAGGACAGGGATGATGAGGAATATAAGGAACTCCTCAGTTAGGAACCTCTCAACCTCCAGGATAGCAGGGGTGAGAGGTAAATAGAAGGGAAAGGCCAGAGCAAGTTTGATATTTAGAATAGCTAGGGTCTGAAGTTGTCTTTTTCCCTTTTGTTGCATTCAGGCTCAGTTCTTTTACCCTGCAGTCCCACATCTAAAAGGTTGGTTTTAAGGTGGTCAGGAGAGCTAGCAGATAGTGGCATGTGAGAATTAAGGCTGGTAGCTTGAACTAGAAAAAGAAAAACAGACATTTTCACAAACATTACTGATTTGCTAATCAGTATATACCCAATATTTCCCCTAATGCCTCATCTATGGTAGCTTTGTGCCATATTGTGTCAAATGAATGAATAAATGAAAGAAGTTAATAGATTATGAAATTCATTGAAGAAACATTCCTGTGTATATACTGGGAATATTTTAAAACTACATTGAGAAGAATATAAACAGATGAGTTATTATAAACCATTATTACTTGATGTGGCAGTTTGATATTATTTATTAATTCCAAAAAGAAATATAGATTATGTTTGTAAACTGTTCTGTTCCTCTGGCATGATAACCCTTTGATTGCATTAGATTCAGCTGAGACATCTGTTTAAATAATGTTAAGATTAGGGCTTTTATCCAACCATGTCATTAGAGTGCCACTCAGTGGCAAGTATCAGCCCCTTTGGGCTGATAAAACATACTCTAACATGGAAGTACACACACAAGAAGCAGATACGCAGGAAGAGAGTGCTCCAAAACATGGCCCTGGGAAGAGAGTACCAACAGAGTTCTGGCACTTTGCATCAGCACCCCTTTGGCTGACTAATACACTTGGTCAGGAAGATTAGTCTGAAAATACGCTTGGTCTTCTTAGTCTCTGACACAGATAACTAAAATCAGAATTCAAGTTACAGAAATTACCATTGATGTTGTAGAAAAAAGAGGATTAAAAAGTAATATTATGAACAATTGTATGCCAAAAAATTAGATAATCTAGGTGAAGTGGACATATTTCTATAAACACAAAAATACCTTAAAGTGACTCAAGAAAAATAGAAAGTCTCAACAGGCCTATAAGAAGTAAAGAGATTGACTCAATAGTCAAAAACAAATGTCCAAGACCACATGGCTTCACTGGTGAATTCTACCAAACTGTCAAAGAAAAATTAACAACTCTTCTCAAATTCTTCCAAAAATGTGAAGAGGAGAAAGCAATCACTATTTATTCCATAAGGCTAGCTTTACTGTTACCAAAGTCAAGTAAAGATAGAATCGGGTCAGAAAATTTGAGACCAATTACCCTTATGAACAAAAAATGCAAATATCCTCAACAAAATAGTGGCAAACTGAATTCAACAGCATATTAAAGGGAATATTCACCATGAGCAAAGAAGATTTTCCTCAGAAATGTATTGAGGGTTCAACAAAAGAAAATCAGTCAATGTTAATTGATGTCAAGGCTGAAAGACTGAAAGTTTTCCCCCTAATACTGGGTACAAGACAAGTATGTCTGCTTTCACCAAAACTGTTAAACATTGTACAAGAAATTCTTGCAAGAAAATTTATAAAAGAAATAAAAGGCAACCAAATTTGGATGGGAGAAGTAAACCTGTCTCTAATCACAGATGGCATGATCCTATATGCAGAAAATCACAAAGAATTGACTGGAAAATAATTAGAGCCAATGAAGGCTTTCAAAAAATGTTGTGGGGTACACTATTAACACAAAATTCAGTTGTGGTTCATTGGATTTTTTTGGCAAGTGCTTTTCTAAGAAACTAGTCATCATTTCTTTGAATTGGCAATAGCGTTTTTTAAAAATGGAAGAACATGATGAGAAGGTTATAAAATACTGTCCCTTGAGGCCAGCCACACACAATTCAAAATCTTCTCTTTTTAAACCTTATTTTGGAGAATCTAGACTAGAGATGCCAGCAGCCATGAGCCAACCAGAGGAGAAACCTGAGAAGGTGGAAACTGCCCACAGATACCCAGAGGCCTTTTTGATTCACAGATGGGACACAGACTACCAGATTCCTTCCTACGCATGGTATTGCCAAGATTCAGATGCAAGGTTTCAGGGCAGCCTGGTTCTTGAAGTACTTCACTTCTGTAGATCCCCAATATCCCAACCTGAACTCTCTATTTTGGGTAAGCAATTCTGGATATCTTCCTGCCATCTTCAACTAAAGAGTCTGACTAATATCTTCTCCAGCATATTTTTCCTTTTTGACCATGGTTGAAATACTTTACTTTCAGAAAAAGTGAATAAACATTTTTTTTAATAAACTTTATAATGGCATGTGGGAGCTCTTTGGTTAAAACATCTTTGAAACAGTTTAGGGTCTGCTTTACTGCACAAGCAGAAACTCACTGCCATCAGTTCCTGCTGAAAACAGCAGGAACATTCTTGCTTTGCTCTGTTAATCTGTTGCTTAGAACATTTTGCCTTTCCATTATCTCCTATGTAAATCACTGGGTGTTCCTGTAATCTTACTGCTCCATTACAAGCCTGGGATACTTTTGAAGTTATCTGCAACTTCACATATACACTATACCTACTGGAGCCCCTGCATGCACACACTGACCTTTTGCTATGTGAAAAAGAAAATAAAACTGTGATGGGAATCAGCAAAAGAGGATAGCTTCTTTAGCTGTTCTCCCTCTCATATCTCTCAACCTCTGTGTTTAGAGTAATTCTTTGCACCATCATGGACTCTGCAGGACAGACCCCCACAAGTGTTGACCCTGATGTGATAGAGGTAAGTGGCACAATCAGCACGTTAATGAGTGCCAACATTTGTCTGGACTGACAAATCCCAAGGTAAGGGAACAGCAATGTCTACTTGGGAGAGTTGCCAACATGTCTAGTTCAGTGAGGGAAATTTTCTAAATCTTCATGGGAATGGGACTTTCCAAAGAACAGGGTAATTTTGTGAAAACAATAGAACAACTCTTAAAGGCGGCTGATCGCATGATTTGAGAAGGCCAATTACTCTCCCTATTACAAATGGTTCAAAATTATTGTCCTTGGTTTCCTGAAAGAGGACCTTTAGATTTATAGCTATGGGGGCAGTTAGAAATAAACTTAAAGAGAAAATATGAGCAGGGAGAAAAATTGCCACTTCTACCCTAATAAAATGGAGCTTAGTGAAAATAGTCCTTTGCCCAGTATATACCTCCTCTGGTCCCACAACTACCCCAGAGGAGCTCCCAGTTTAAAACCCTGTACCCCCCAAAAAGGAAGAAACACATTTTCCACCTCCACCTCCCCTGGCCTTTTTTTGAAAATAAAGAACCCTGGCTGACTATGGCAAAATGCTTAAAAGAAGCAATAGAGCTAAGAGAATGCCATGCATTTCTTGTAACTCTCCAAAATGGACAACCATGGCATGAATCACTTCCCTATACAGTCTTTAAAGAGCTACAAAGAAGTATTAATGAAAATGGAGTCCACAGATCCTTTACTAAGGGGATTTTAGATTCCATTGCTAATGGCTACCAAATGTGCCCCTGGGATTGGAAAGTTCTTGTAAAAACTATTGTTACCTCAGTTCAGTTTAGTGTTTGGCAACTAGAATATCAAGAACATTGCACTCAACAGGCAATTTGTAACCTTGAACACCAGATACCAATTGTAGCAGACATGGTTTTGGGTACAGGTCCCTTCCTCAAACCTCACATTCAAGTCCACCAAGATCAATGGGTCTTTAATACATGCTCCAAAATTGCCATACAGGCCTGGAGCTAGATCTTTGAAGAAAAAAACAAACAGGGCTCATTTGCTACCATCAGACAGGGAGCACCAGAATCATATTTGTACTTCATTAATAAATTACAAAATGCTATTATCCACCAGGTTGAGAATTCAGAAGGAGCAAATACATTGCTCTTACAATTGGCTTATTAAAATGCTAACACCAACTGCCAGGAAGCAATGAGTAATATCCAAACTACTGTCCAATCTATAGGAGAATTCATTAAGGCATGTCGAAATATAGGCACTGCAACCTTTAAAACCCAGGCTGTCATAGACATTTTATGCTTAATTCAAACCTGTTTTACATGTGGGAAAGAAGGACACCTTAAAAGGAATGTTTTCAAGGACAGTCCAGGTCCAAACCTCCATCTACCAATTGCTCCTGATGCAAAAATTATAACACTGGGCAAACCAATGCTGCTCTAAATTTGACAAAGATGGCAACTCCCTTTCAGGAAACAAGAGGAGGGGTGCCAGCTCTGTCACCCCGAAAAACTCCCAGAGCAACCCCCATTACCCAACTCCCAGAGCTCCAAACAACAATCAGCTTTATTGTAACTAGGCAATAGAAGAGTATCCGATCTCTGCACAGCCACCAGTGGCAGTGCCAGACTGTACCTTATCACTACCATTGAACTAATACTAAAAGAACAAGATCCCATTTATGTAGCCCCTACTGGAGTCTGGGGACCTCTTCCACAAGGGTTAGTCAGTCTCCTGCTAGGAAGGTCCAATCTCACTCTTAAAGGAATAAAAATTCTCCCCAGAATAATAGACTCTGACTACCAAGACGAAATAAAATAATGCTACAGGCTTCTAATTCCATTTGATTCCTGTCAGCACAAAAATGACCAAACTCCTACTCCTCTCATACGATGCTCCAGGAGCTCAAAGTAAATTTAGGGAAAATCAAGGATTTGGTAGTACTGGAGATAAAGACATTTATTGGGCCACTTGTGTACAATCACAAAAGCCCTTGTTGCAAATAAAAATGCAAAAACAATCATTTGTAGGCCTAATTGACACAGGAGCTGATATTTCTATAATCTCTCAAAAGAACTGACCTTCATATTGGCCTATAGTTCAAACTACCCTTGTAGTAACTGGAGTAGGTGGCCCCCCAAAGCCCTTTACAAACTTCTGAAACTCTCCAGTATATAAGCCCTGATCAACAAAAGGGATACATACAACCGTACATTTTACCAGTCTCTATGAACTTATGGACCCAAGACTTGCTAACTTAATGGAGTCTTATTCTAAATACTTCCCTTTTTCCTAAGGACCACTGTTTGAATTTCTCCCCTGCCTTTAACATTGCTTTCTAACAAACCTGTTTGGGTTTAACAGTGGCCACTTAAAGGGGAAAAATTACAGCAAGCACATTTACTAGCAAAACAACAACTTGAAGCAGGGCACACAGAGCCATCTAATAGTCCTGGGAACACCCCCATTTCCATCATTCCTGAAAAATCTGGCAAATGGTGACTCCTTCATGACCTAAATCAAATTAATGCCATCCTTCAGTCCATGGGTCCCCTTCAGTTAGGCTTATCTAATCCAGCCATGATCCCTAAAAATGGGGCCTTGTAAGTAATAGATTTAAAAGATTGCTTTTTCACCATTACACTCACAGTCCAGGATAAGGAAAAGTTTACTTTTTCATGGCCTACCATTAACAATCAAGAAACCCTAACTATATATCATTGGAAAGTCCTACCACAAGGGATGCTCAACAGCCCCACCATGTGTCAATATTATGTCTTTCAGTCTTTACATCCTACCTGTTCCACCTTCCTCCAAGCATGCATTTATCATTACATGGATGATATCCTCATTGCAGCCCCTTAGAAGCGCTTTAACCACAACTCTATACAAGTCTCCAAAATTCTCTTACTCAAACTGGTCTCCAAATAGCCCCTGATAAAGTCCAATTAACTCAACCTTGGAAATATTTAGGATATGTCATTTCATCTAGAACAGTTAGGCCACAGATGGTAATACTGTATCCACCTATGTAAAAATCCTTAAGGATTTAAAAAATCTTTTAGGAGCCATAAGTTGGATAAGAACCAGTTTATGCATTCCCACCTGCAAATGACATTTATTCAATACCCTAAAAGGAGATACTGACCATACCTCCCCCCAATATTTAACCCCATTAGAACTAAAAGAACTTGAGCAAGTTAATATTGCCATTCAAAAGAGATAATTAACCTCAGAGATCCTCAACTTCCAATTAGATTTTTCCTTTTTCCCATGACCTTAAATTCCAGAGGACTATTAGGACAGCTGCTCCCACATATTAGGTGTTTAGAACAGATTTTTCTATCTCATAATTCTCACAAAACCATTACCCCATATATTCATAACTTAGCCCAGAGTCTGTTCAAAGTTCATCTTCGATGTCAACAATTAACTGGTTTTGACCCAGATATCATTCATGTTTGTATTTCACAAGATCATTTTCAGCAAGCCTCTTTTAATTTAGTAGAACTCCAAACTGCCATGGCAGATTATTTAGGACAAGTTATATTCTCACTACCTGCTGATAAGTTACTTCAGCAACTCCCCTTATTGAATCCCACACCTCCTCATATTATTACCCCTACCCCTATTTCCAATGCAGTTAACATCTTCCTTGATGGTCCAGGAAAATCATCTAAAGCCTCCATCACATGCCATGAACAATTGAAATGGTCCCACAAAGTTACCAAAAACCACAAGTCAACTCAAAGAGCTGAATTGGTCACTGAAATTATGGCATTAAAACAATTTCCCTCTCAGCCTATTGATATCATTTGTGACTCCAGTTATGTAGTCTACACTCTTCAAAACATAGAACAAGCATTTACAAAACCCCTGCCAGACCAAGAATTATATTCCCTCTTCCTCACTTTAAAATCCTTGCTAGACCAGTGTAATCATCCCATTTTTGTCACCCATATCCGTTCCCAGCTCTGGGTTGCCCGGCCCCTTAACAGAAGGAAATCAACAAACAGACTGTCTTGTAGGATTAACTTTAGCCTTTCAATAAGCCTGCATCTCCCATGAATTCTACCATCAAAATGCCAAATTCTTAGCCAAACAATTCGCTCTAACCCACTCTCAAGCCAAACAAGTAATACAAGCCTGTCCCAATTGTCATCAATTTACTCAACCAAGCTTAATTCCTGGAACTAACCCCTGAGGTCTTCTACCCAATCAAAATTGGCAAACTGATGTTACTCATTACCCACTTTTCAGTCATATGCATTATTTATATGTATCCCATGACACTTTTTCAGGTTTCATTCATGCCACTCCATTATCTGGGGAAAGCACTAAACACATTAAAACCCACCTTCTAGAAGCCATTAGTCATATGGGCAAACCAAACACTCTAAAAATGGACAATGGTCCTGTTTACAGCTCTCTAACATTCAAAACTTTCACACCACAATGGAATATCACACATGATATCCAATGGAATAACACTGCTATCCCTTACATCCCTATAGGACAAGCCATCCTTGAAAGAATTTACCAAATTCCCAAAAGTTTCATTAAAAAAACAAAAAAGGGGGAGTATGGATACCTCCTCTAGAAATATGATAGCCCTAGCACAATATACTTTAAATTTTAAAAATTGTGATAAAGATAGCCTCTGAACAGCTAAGAAACATTTCTCCCCCCATCAGGAGAATCATCAAACAGGAGCTAAAATTCTATACAAAGAAATGTTAGGATAGGGATCTTGGAAGGGACCCTCTGACTTCATAATGTGGGGTTGAGGGTATGCTTGTGTGCTTATTTCAACAGGCCCCTGGTGGCTACCAACCAGAAATGTGAAGCTATACTATGAGCTGAAAGGATCACCCATTCAACCCAATACCACAGATGGAGAGGATAACACTGGAGGAACAAAGGAACTCCTGGATGCAACCATGCTGTAACACTATCTAAATTCAGGGAGTAATTGGGAAAGTCTTAAACAATTATATAAAAAGGCTACTGAGGTGCTCCCTCACACTGGGATGCCACCCACCCCTGAAAATAAGTTTCTTGCATATTTGCCTGTGGTAGTATGGCTCCCGTTTAATTTATCTCATCCCTGGGAAGTTTCCTAAAGGATAACACAATTCAACAAGGCTGTTTCACTTATTAGACCTAAAAAATTCATTGGCACACATTTTACTTTCATTATTTCAGACATTGTCATAGCTGCCACTGCCACCACGGTGGCAGTTGCCTTAACAGAATCTGTCCAACCTTCTCATGTTGTTAATAAAATTATAACCAATGTCACCAATGAACTTTTAACACAGACTCATATCAATAATAAGATTCTTACCAGACTTGATGAATTGAAAGCATCTATGCTTTGGATAGGCAAAAAACAACAAGCTCTGCTTACCAAACAAGATTTGAATTGTGATTGGGAACATGCAAAAATTTGTGTCACCCCTTTACCTTGGAACAGCTCCCAACTTTCTCGGGAGCAAGTGAAGATGCATTTACAAGGTGCCTTCTCCTCCCATCTACAGGGAGAAGTGCTTGCTCTGCAGCAACATCAAGAACATCAGTTGTCACAAATTCAAATTCTTACACAACAAAACGTGTTTCAAATGCTCAGTGATAAATTACAATGGTTAAATATAATTGGTTTCATGGCCTAAACATATGAATCTGGAAAATAACTGTCATTGGAATAATCATGCTTCTTGTTTTATTGTCAATCCTTAGGTTAATCTATCAGGCCCTCTCTCGAGCTCGTCACGTGGAACAGAAAATCATAACCTTGGTCGCTGCCACATCCAACCCGCTTTGTACTGCTAAACATCTGGAACAAAGAAAAAAAAGCAGGAGGGGGATGTAGGAAACCTTTGTTAAAACATTTTGGAAATAGTTTAGGGTCTGCTTTACTGCACAAGTGAAAAATTGTTGCTATCAGTTCTTGCTGAAAACAGCAGGGATATTCTTGGTTTGCTCTGTTAATCAATTTCTTAAGACCTTTTGCCTCTCCATTATCTCCTATGTAAATCACTAAATGTTTCTTTAAGCTTACTGCTCCATTACCAGCCTGGGATTCTTTTGAAGTTATCTGCATCCTCACATGTACGCTATGCCTACCTGAGCCCCTGCAGGTACACACTGACCTTTTGCTATGTGAAAAAGTAAATAAAA